>CM062640.1:9709970-9999970 GCA_025617555.3 Puccinia polysora
ACTTGCGAAAGATTTGAGTGGTCTCACTTCTGCTTGTCTCATCAGATTTACGAGTCGGACTGTGGTACAACGTCGTGGTCGAACAGAACAATATATGTTGTACACCAATTCCAGAACGAGTGGAGCGTGCCGAACCAGTTGTGATGGCTTACGATATCGAAACTACTAAAGCACCTCTCAAATTTCCCGATTCAGCGACTGACCAAATCATGATGATATCCTACATGATTGACGGACAGGTACATACAACCCACAAACGCTCGATACAGTTGGGCATATATCTGATTCGTCAAAATCTAACACTCCTCTCTAGGGATTCCTGATAACTAATCGTGAAATAGTTGCCGACGATATTGCAGATTTTGACTACACTCCCAAGCCTGAATATGAAGGTCAATTTACCATATTCAATGAAGATAATGAGGTTTGCCGTTTATTTATTTATTTGTTCTCTACTCACTTTGCGATACAATGTTGACTAAGCTCTACTTATTCGATCCCTTCAATTCCCGGTGTAGGCAGCCGTGATCAGGCGCTGGTTTGATCACATCCGTGAAGCTCATCCCACCGTCATGGCTACCTACAACGGAGATAGCTTTGATTTTCCGTTTGTTCACGCCCGAGCGACCGCTCACGGGCTTGACATGTTCAAAGAAATTGGCTTTCACCTTGATTCTGCGGGTGAATTCAAGTCCAGGACATGCCTCCATATGGATTGCTTCAAGTAAGCAAACTCAAATCTGATGGACCGGGACATTCGTCGCTCACCAGATTTGCCCCTAGATGGGTCAAACGTGATTCGTATTTACCTCAGGGAAGTCAAGGTCTCAAAGCTGTGACTGTGGCTAAGCTTGGCTACAACCCCATTGAGCTCGATCCAGAGTTGATGACACCGTTAGTCCTATTTTTCCGGGGGATCCAATAGCTTGAAGCAAGAATGCGGTTTTGATATATTTGATTCCTGTTTTTAGATACGCCGTCGAACAACCGCAGACATTAGCCCAATACTCCGTCTCGGATGCCGTAGCCACATATTACCTTTATATGAAATATGTGCATCCTTTCATATTTTCTCTTTGCAACATTATCCCCTTGAATCCCGATGAAGTTTTGCGGAAAGGCTCCGGTACCTTATGCGAGACACTCCTCATGGTGAGTAAAATTTTTATCCTCGTAGGCTTTGATGACTGATGGCGTATGATGCAAATTTTTTTAGGTTGAAGCTTTTACTAACGACATTGTCATGCCGAACCGCCACACGGATCCTCACGGCACTATGTACAATGGCCACCTACTCGAAAGTGAAACCTACGTCGGCGGTCATGTTGAAGCATTGGAAGCTGGAGTTTTTCGGTCAGATATCCTTGCAGATTTTAAGCTGGTTCCTCGTAGGTGTCAACAGGTATAGCTACTTTTTACTCCATCCGCCCCATCTCAAAGTAAACATCCGTTTGATATGATCTGGTCTGCCAGCTTCTTGATGAATTAGATAGCGCGCTCAAATTTAGTTTGTTGAACGAAGGAGGTTACGCACTGGAAGACGTCGCCAACTACGATGAAGTCAAATCAACAATTCAGAAAGCGTTAGAAACCATGCGCGATCAGCCCACTCGTCAGGATTTCCCATTGATCTACCATCTCGATGTTGCCGCCATGTATCCCAACATTATGTTATCAAATCGACTCCAGCCCGATTCTGTAGTCACTGAGGCCATGTGCGCCGCTTGTGATTTCAACCGACCTGGGAAATCCTGCGATCGTCGAATGACATGGGCATGGAGAGGCGAGTATTTTCCTGCGAAGCTCGATGAGTACAAGATGGTTCGGAATGCTCTAGAATCCGAAGTCTTCCCGTCCAAGAAACCCGGTCAATCTGCTCGCAAGTTTGGTGACTTGACCCCTGCTGAGCAAACTTCACTACTCCACAAACGGTTGGGTGATTACTCTCGCAAGGTCTACAAAAAGACTCATGAAACTAAAATCGTTGAGAAAGAAGCAATTATTTGTCAACGAGAAAACCCCTTCTACATTGATACGGTCCGAGCGTTTCGAGATAGGAGGTACACGTACAAAGGTCTTCACAAGACTTGGAAGAAAAAAGCCGACCAAGCCCAGCAAGAGGGTCGATCGGTGGGTGAAATTGCCGAAGCAAAGAAGATGATCATCATTTATGACTCTCTACAGCTCGCCCATAAGTGTATTTTAAACTCATTCTATGGATACGTGATGCGTAAAGGTGCGCGTTGGCATTCCATGGAAATGGCAGGCATAACATGCTTAACTGGTGCAAGAATAATTCAAATGGCCCGCGAAATCATTGAAGAAGTTGGGCGGCCTTTGGAACTAGATACCGACGGCATTTGGTGTATGCTTCCAGGCGTCTTCCCCGATAACTTCACCTTCAAACTCAAAAATGGAAAAACCCACGCGATTTCTTACCCTTGTTCGATGCTCAACCATCTTGTCCACCAAAAGTTCACAAACCATCAATACCATCAGCTGAATTCTGAAAGTAAAATCTACGATGTTCGGAGCGAAAATAGTATCTTTTTTGAACTCGATGGTCCCTATAGGGCTATGATTTTGCCCTCCTCGAAAGAAGAAGACAAACTCCTCAAAAAGCGGTACGCCGTTTTCAATCCTGATGGTTCCCTCGCAGAATTAAAAGGCTTTGAGGTCAAAAGGCGCGGTGAACTACAACTCATCAAAGTCTTTCAAACTGCAATCTTTGAGAAATTTCTGATGGGCGACAATCTGAAAGCTTGTTATGATGCTGTAGCGGAGGTTGCCAATCGCTGGTTGGATGTGCTGGCCACCAAGGCTGCCAGCATGCACGATGAAGAGTTGATTGATCTCATCTCCGAAAACCGAAGTATGTCCAAAACCTTGGCCGAGTATGGAACTCAGAAATCGACCTCGATTCGGACAGCCAAACGCTTATCCGAATTTTTGGGCAATCAGATGGTGAAGGACAAGGGTTTATCTTGTCGTTTCATCATATCTGCCAAGCCTCACGGCGCTCCCGTGACCGATCGAGCTGTCCCGGTTGCGATATTCTCCGCCGAGGCCACAGTTCAACAACAGTTCCTGAGAAAATGGCTCAAGGATAACTCTCTTGTGGATTTCTCTCTGAGGTCAATCTTGGATTGGGGATATTATATGGAGCGGCTTGGTTCCGTTGTCCAAAAATTGATCACCATTCCAGCCGCGATGCAGAAAGTGTCCAATCCAGTTCCCCGGATCCATCACCCTGACTGGCTAGCTAGGCGGCTCGCTACTCGTGAGGATACTTTCAAGCAGCATAAGATAACCGATATGTTTGCACGGCAAGCCCCTCTTTCGGCCGAGGAACTCGAAGCCCTCCGGGCCTCCAAAAAGAAAGAGTCAGATAAGTTAGCTTCTAAGGTACCACCGAATCACCCACCTCCCCCTAAGCCTTCAATCGATGTGAATTATTCCGGCTGGGTGGCTGCGATGAAACCTATTTGGCGTGCCCAGCGCTTGGGCAAAAAGGAAGGCTTTGGTTCGAGTTTTCCACCTGGTCAACAGCGTAATCCAGGAAGCCTTTTCTCCATGTTGCATGCTCAAAAACGAAAATATCAATCATCCCACCTGGAAGTCGTACAATTATTGCCTCATTCACTCAGACCGGGGGAATTTAAAGCTTGGGTACTCGTCAATGAAGTTCTTCAACTGGCTCGAATCACTGTTCCGCGCGAGTTTTATGTCAACCTTAAACATTATCCGCGTCTGGATTTTTTTCCATCTTCCTGTAAGTTTGAACCGGCTGTGAAGACACTGCCCAGGTCCCAGACGCGTCTCCATCTTTTCAAAGTATCCGTGGGAGAAAAATCTTACTTGGAGGAAGCCGGTCGTTATCAGAAAATGATCACTTCCCCAGAGGTAGAGGGAGTGTACGAACGACAAGTCCCATTACTGCAGCGGGCCTTGATACGACTTGGAACCACTTGTTCCTTATCCCCTCAATGTCAACTCTCACTAGTGGATGGACTAGAACGGGGATTTCAACTTGGTGATTTGGCCAGCGTCGAACACCAAGTTTCTCAACATCGATATCTTGACGGTGGGAAAGCGATCCATTACGTCCTCGCTTATCACTTCCAATCTGGTAGCCGACATGCAGTTGGTCTTTTCAATCCAAACTCATCTGCTCAAATCTATTTTACCGATCGCGCTTTGGCGCCTCAACTTCCTAACTTGCAAAAGTACTATCAGCATGAGCTCAGTTCACGCCTTTCCCACACGAAACCAGAAGGTCGAGTATTTGAGTATGATCCCAATATGGCAGTAGACGTAAAAAATGTTGCTACAGAAGCGCTTGCCCTCAAGGCCCTCAGTAAAGATCTCGCTTTACTCAAGGGGCAAAAGACAGGTCCTGGTTCTGTTTTAGTAATTTGTTCAATGAAAGATCATTCGTATTACCAAGAAAAAGTATTATCAATCTCCAAATACCCCGTCGTTATGGTGCATTCGAGCAAATCAGACAATAAATTCGAAGCGTTTGGATGGCAGCGTTTCGCCGCTGAGCGGATGATCATACACTACCTTCGCGCGTCTTCTTTTCTGCGGGAGCGAGTTGTTCAAGCTGAGCAATTCGATTTACCAGTTGGCAACTTTGAGATGGACACCATACGACAGATAATGGACCTGGAATTCGCGAAGAAGCTCAATAAAGCTGATCATTTGCTTTGGTGGTCACCCTCTCGGAATCCTGATCTTGGTGGGAAGGAGGAAGATTTGAACCCTGAAAATGTCTTGGATGTCTTGTCGAATCCCGAGATCAGCGTGATGGGCGCCTACTCCGACGCATCCGTTGAGTTAAGTATCGCTGACTTGGCCATTAATTCAGTATTGCAATCCTCTTGGGTTTATGAAGTGGAAGGCGCCACTGGAGGCTCATTAGGATTCGGGAACGCCTCTCACAATCTGGACGAATATGCCAAAGGTTCAGTCAATTCATGTCTGCTAGGAGACTCCGATCTGCCCGTGCAAACTTTCACCTTGTTTCGGTCCATGGTTAGAACATGGATGTCCGAAAGCGCCAGATTACATGGGCATCATTATCGTGGCTTGATCAAACACTTTTGGCGGTGGATGAGCTCCTCAAGCTCCTGCATGTACGATCCTGCGCTCTATCGATTTGTCCATGGTTTGATGAAGAAGGTTTTTTCCCAGTTATTGGCAGAATTTCGGCGTTTGGGAACTGGAGTAGTCTACGCCGATTTCTGCCGCATCTTCCTCTTGACCTCAAAACCCAATGCTGCTAATGCCTATGCGTATGCATCTTACATCGTCACTGCTATCAACGGTAGAGACTTGTTCAAATTTCTGCAACTGGACATCGTCAGATTTTGGGAACAACTACTATGGATCGATGCGGCTAACTTTGCTGGTATTACTTGCGATGATCCTCAAGAATCCCAACCTGACGCAGCAGCAAATGTGGATATGTTCTGGAACATGGTGAATTTCTTGCCCCCCGCCATTCAGCAAGACTTTTTGAAGGTCGTCTGCACGTTTGTCAACGATCTGCATATATGCCACAGTCAAGTCAACGATAATGGCGGGGAGTTCAAGTTAGATGTTGACCGAAAGGAAGTAGAGGCAGAACTATTACGTTCCCTCGTCAATTCGAAGATGACTCGACAGCTTTTAAAAATTGTTCATTACATAGTCGACCGTCAAAATCAAGCTGCAGTCGACGCAGAGCTTCGTCCTGCTTTCGAATTCCCTCGACCTCCAGGCTCACATCTCTCGATGAAGAAGCCTGTCTTAGAATTTATCAAGATGGTCTGTTTTGTGATGGAGGTTGCTAGCCTCGTGACGTCTGAGGTTCGAATCTTGAAACGAACCCTACTGGACGTCATTGGGGTACGTGAATTTTCTAACGAAGCAGTGTTCAAGAATCCCTGTGTCCCGTTCAAGATCCCGGTTACCATCTGCCAGCATTGTAACGTCATGAGAAGTTTCGATCTTTGTCGAGATTCCGAAGTTTTATCCTCAGTCTCAAGCCGTAGGGTAAATCAACCTTCCTGGCCTTGTGAATACTGCGGTCAACCTTACGACCGATTGAGTATTGAAGCGATGCTCGTCGAACAACTCTACAAGCAGTTAGCTTCGTTCCAGCTTCAGGATCTCCGCTGTTCTAGATGTTCTCAACTCAAAGAAGATACAATGAGCCCAAGATGTCCATGCTCGGGTGAATATGAATTGGCGGGTGATGGCGGGTCCGCGGCCGGTGCCAACTCGTTGGCTCATCTCAAGAGACGCCTTGATGTGGCCAAGTCGGTGGCCGAAGCCTATCAGATGGATATCCTTTTGGAAGTGGTTGAATCGTTAAACCAGCAAACCTCGTGAAGCGGCAATACTCGATTCTTATCCCTGGCCATCATGTCATTAGATGGTCACTTTTTTGGGGTGTAATATTTTTATAGCGTAGGTTCATCTACTCGTCGGATTTCTTTGAGCAGTATTGTGTACTAATCTTGAACTGCCCTCCTACTAGCATTCAATCTTGACTTTCTTCTTGCTACTCGGAATCTGAATGGATCAAGCCAAACCTCGATGATGACCCAAATTAAAAAGAGCTACGATCTCTCATTCAAAACCAAGACGTTACCAGGTGCCTTCATGTATTCAATCTCCATCGCCTCCTCAACTTCTATCTTGTCCATGGCTGTTTTGCCATTGTATTTTCTTTTCTTTTCTTGTTTTTGTTTTACTGTTCATTTTGTTTGAGTCAACTCCCTTCACTTTTTTTTCTTGTATGGAATTCCGAACATTTCCCCATTGGTCTTTTAACTATTTGTTTCTTATTGGATTTAGTTGACTGCTTTAACTTCCCGGAGGTTTTGAGACATTGGATTTTTGCTTTGTTTTCTTCTGATTCCAGTTCTTTCGATGGTGGTTTGTCCCATGTAATCATTCTCATGCTGTGATGAACCTGATTCGGATACTGGATTAAGAAGCCAAAAGGGCGACCCACTGGTTTGATGTAGTATGTAACAAGTCCCTGGGTGGGGCCTTGTGGCTAGAAACTGCCTCCACTGGTTGCGTTCAGAGCAACAGCCAAGGTGAAGCCCGGGAGTTTCCGATGTAAATGTTTGTTTTCCAAAGCATAGGTAAGTCTTCAACATTTTAAATAAAAATTAGTCAAAACGTAACGGGAAAATTACAAGCTGTGGACACTACTCATCTATGTTTTCCGTCTATGAAGTTGATGGTTTTTTTTTTTTTTTTGAAAAAAGCACCAAAACCCATACCTATCAGACTTTGATTTCAATGTCAACTTAGCTTGGGCTACTGACCTGACGTATCGAATCCAAATATCCGGTTTGTCATTGTATCAAGCTCGTGAGGTAATACGGCATGGGATTGCTAACTCCTTAAAATGTAAACGTCGAGTAAAACAATCGGGTTTTTGGATTTCATGGATGTGCGGGGCCTTGGGACACAACATTAGCCCTGGGGGATGCCAAAAGATAATCTTGAACATCAGAGGTGCATCCAACATGTTCTGGGCCTCAAAGTTGTTGAAGAAGTAATCCCTGTAAAGGGTGACCTCACTTCAATTATCTAAATCAAAAAGGATGAACCAAAAAGGAGGAAGATGGCTTGAGAAAAAAAACACAACGTGATGGTTCAGAATATGTCACTCCTCATCAGCTTGAAAACTGCAAGAGTAATTATCAAATTGATACTTTTAGTGATCAGCACAATCATACTAGCTGTAATCTCAATATGGATTGTGATAAAGGCATATGTATACCTGGAGGCAAACATGAAGATCTTTGACCAGAACCCTCCAAGGATGAAATAGGAGATATTATTAAAAAAACAAAACAATATATTACTAAGATGCAAGATACAACAAGGCATCAATTCAAGTTGGTGGACTTGAATAGTATCAAGTGAGTATTCATGTCACACAATATGTTTCACTATCCTCTGAAGAGCAAAATGAGAATCAAAGACATATCAAGCACAAGAAAAACATTTGATGCTTTAACAAAAAAGAGGTATTCTGCTTTAAGGCACAGAGGTGCAACAACCCAACAAAGAGGAGGCTTAATTCAAAGGTGATTAAGAGGAAAATAAATTTAATCACCAGGGAAATAATTAGGAGACCATCTTGTTCCCCTTGTATCTTGAGCTGTAGTCAAAGAGGAATTCCTCCATCCAATTTGTTTATTGAAATTCATAAAGAACACATGCCTTTCCCACTTCAGTAACATCTGCATATCATATTTACTTCATCATCTTATCCTGTGTAAAGAAATATGTTTTTATTATAGAAATTTCAATCTTCTATTTTAAATTATCAGCACCAAAATCAAAGAAATCACCCAAAGCTCAGAATTATTAGAAATAATTTTCATTGTAAAAGAGATCTCTGAAGAATATAATCTACCCAATTCTCTGCAAAAGCAATATTTTTTGACAGAATTTGGAAGAAAAAAACACAATTGATCAAAAGAGAAAAGCAAAAAGGCAAGATCAATGGAGTTAACAGGGAGATTTGTTTCTCAGCTTTCCACAAAGAATTATTTCTCCCTGACTTGTTGATAAAAGAGCCAAATTATTCACCAAAAAAAAAGTTTAAAAAGTTCATTTTATAACTACCAAAACTGGAATGATCAAGAGGAAAATTATGGAAGGGATTGCAGTAACTAGTGGTCCCATAGTTCTTCTGAAAATAAGTAACCACCATAGGTAGAAAAATATCATCAAGATTGAATAGATAATCTGATTTGTGCTGATGTCACCACTAATGAACTAACAAAAATCAAAAAAATAGAAGAGGAAATTGAAGCCATTTAATAATTGGAAGTCTAAGCAAGGATATTTTATTATTTGTGTCACATTCCCCCCCCCCCCCCATGTGCATACTTGAGAGGGGAAATGAATTAGGTGGATGTGGTGAAAAAGGAAGAGACCAACACTAAGAAAAATATTGAAGTTAAGAGGTCTAACTTTGAATTTCAAAGCCAGTGTCTCAAAGTACATTGTAAAGTTTTAGGAAATGTTTCAACAAGCAAAAATTGCATAAGCTGAATGTAAGACTTTTTACTCAAAATTTTGCATGAATGTATGAAATTAACTAAATGAGCAAGAAATCTGCTGGGAAATTATTTGTAACTTTAAATTAATCCACAGCCTAGTCTATGTATTTGATACATCCTGTGTAATTTCTTCCCCAGTTGAAACAAAATCAAGTGTATAAGAAATTCTGGATGAAAACATTTTTTGCCATCAAGGTAAACTCCAAGTACAATGAATCTTAAGGTTGAAAGATGAATGAGAAAAAATGTGGATGCAACACCAATGAGTTAAAAAAAATTGAGCCTAAGTGCAAGATAATAGGTATGGTATTAAATTATTGGAATGAATTATTGGTGCATATAATTAATTGGTGATGGAAAATCAAAAGAAATTTACAAAATAATCTTTTGAAGTTGACAATATATAGATTAAATTAAGTGACTAAACAAGTTCAAATTTATTTGTTTATGATTGATTTAAATGCAAACAATTTTCAAATAAATTGAAGTGCAATCAAATGATTGAAAGTTGAAATGAAAAATTGAAAGATTTTTTGAATATTAATTCCAGAAGTCAAAGGTGAAATTCAAGAGTGCAATATAAATTGAAAGTCATATGTGGATAGCTGGAATTAAAAATTCCCTTTCTTTCAGTTCAAAAAGTAGTGAATGTAATGCACTAAGTTGTGAGGGTGATTTTTGTTAGGTAAAATGATTTTGTTCTGGAAGTAGATACTGATTCTATCAACTTATGTTTAAGTATATCTTTGAAAGATAGACCCTTGATTCTGGATAATGAAAATTTTTGCTTAATAGTATGAAACCATGAAAAAAATAAAAATTTACCAATCTCTGAAGTTTACTTAGAAAAACTTTTAAATTAACTCATTGAATGAAAAAATCATGGTCAAGACAAAACTTGATAAGTTCAAGATCCAGAAGGTTGATTTGATGAAGAAAGGTGAGAATATCTCTCTTGAAGTCCTAAGATACTGGCTTTAACATGTGATTAAAGTGCTTTGCAGTCAATATTCTTCAAATGATTCCAAAAAATATTAATTTTTATTGAGGATAATGTATTAAATGGAACTATTTATTGAAGAGGAAGATTTTTTTAAATTCTTTGTGAAATATCCAGTCACATTGGGGAAAAGGAAAAAAAACTTGAATTTTTATTTTACCAACAAAACAAACTTTAAAAGTTTTTGAAGCAAGAAAACTTCAATAAATTGTTTCAAGAAATAAACTTTTACACAGGAATTTTTGAGAAATACTTATAATTTGAATCATCTAAATTAGTTTTCAAAGATAAAATAAAGAAAATAAAAAAGCAAAGAGGACTCACATTTCAAAAAACAAAAAAAACTGAATTTTTAACCAGTCTTGAAGCAAAAAATATCCTCAAGGTTACCAATAAAAATAAGAGGGATTGAAAAGAATCCCTGAGGACTCAAGACAGAAATAATTGGAGGGGAAAATAAATTTCCAACATGTTGACACATCAGATGTGAGAAAATTTCATACTGGAAGAGCAGAAAAGAAACTGATGAGATATAGTGTCACATGGCCACTCCATGTACTATAGGGCAATATTCAGGTGGTTGTGACTGCAAATTGGAGAAGAGATGAATTAAAGAGAATCCCAAAGAAGCAATGCTAACTGTGAAGCCAACTGCAAATTCCCAAGTGCTAGTTCAAAGTCTCAGGTAAAGTGCAAGGGAAGCATTCCAATAAAGGGAACTGAGACAAAGCTTGGTGTGATGACTCAATCTCAGCAAAGGATGATGCAAGAATGTATGAAATTAGCTAACTGAGTAAAATATATTCAGGCAGGCTGCATGTTCCTTACAAGTTAATATACATCAGTTTATGGATGAATAGATATAACCTGATGGGAAGTTATCTACATCTAGCAAAGAAATGACACAATGAATGATGTGAACAGGATTATGAAACAGAATGAGGTGACATCATAAATAAAAGTGCTTTAGTCAAAAATGAGCAAGGTTGAACAATGCATGACACATTGGGAAGATAAATGAATGATGTAAATGCAAGGAGACAGAAAGGGTATGCCAATGAACAATAAATGCTGTGTAATTAGTGGGTCTCAGCCATTGGATATCTTACAACTGAAATGCAGGCGCTGTACAATGTGCAATCCAAGAGGCGCAGGTGACAAGATTGGATTGGCTAGATCCTGGGAGTGAACTTTTTCCAAAAATGGAAAGTGCAAAGAGACTGGGCCTAGATGCAAGTTTGAGTTTATTTTAAACCTGTTGTTGGCTTTTACTGCAAGGTTTGCAATTACTGACTGATTTTCCTGAGGTTAGAAGGTCACTTCCATATGCCAGAGGTGGTAAGAAGAATGCACTTGTTTGGTTAGTGTGCTTTTGGTTTCAAACCTATTTTAGACTGAGGTATACAATACTGAGGAAAGGATATATTGGATATAAATGGAAAAAATAACCCTTAACTTGGAGTGTGACAGTTGCCCAGGTGTAAAACTTGCAAGCTCCTGCAAGCATCCACTATAATTCCCATCACTTCCCATAATACTTTTAACATTAGTTGAACCTTCTATATTTAATTAATTGTAATACAATTTTGTCCTCATCTTTTTTTTCCAAAAATTGTATTTTTTGCAATGATTGTTGTGTTCCAAGTACTGCCACACATGGTATTTGGAGAAATTTCAAGGAATGTGGGCTTTGCAAGGTTGCTTGCTTGTTCAATCTAAGTGAGTTTTTGTCCAAATTTTGGGAAGAATCCACCAGCAAGGGTCATAGTCAATGTTCAGCTCCTCAAGTAAACTATAAGATTCTGTGGTTACCAGAAATTGAATTTATTGGTGAAAACACTATAGGTTAGCAATTTTTAGAGTGATAAAATAAAATAAAGAGAAAATTAAACTATTCAAATAATAAATTTTCTAGTGCTTCCACAATTTCAATGGTATACTACAGCAACCCCTCAACCACCACCATACTTTGGACCACCAACCAAAGTGGACATGGTTTGAATTGAGGAAGAGGTTAAAAATGCCAAAGGAACTACAAGAGAAAGAAATTAAAGTGCAAAAGAGGGAATGGAACAGAGTTTCATAAATTTAAAAACTGCAAAACAATTTAGAGGCAAGGCCTTAAAAAAAGGCTATGAGACTGGCTGAAAGACAACTCCATTAACAGTTGTTATGGTGTCACATACCACTGTTTGACAATAACCTCAGGTTTAAGGGCACTTTTTCCCAAAGTTTTGTTGGCTGCTGGCACTAACCCATGCCTCCTCAAACATGGAGCCATATTCAGACACACTCCTAAATGCCCTAAGAAGCCACCAATACTTTGGAGTCTTGCTGTTGACAGGCGGAAAATCCAACAATTGCCACAGAACAAGCCCATCCCAAAACTTTTCCTGATTGAAATTGAACCTGCAACAGGGTTAGCCAGTCTACTTTCATACCTTGTACAACTGAAAACCAATTGAGAGGCAAGTCCTTACAAAAAGGCTATGAGACACGCTGAAAGACAAGTCAATTTTCAGTTGTTATGTTTTCACATACCACCATGTGACACAAAGAGAAGATGGAAGAGAGATGGGAGCAGAGATTCAAATGGGAGGTAATTGAACTGGATGATTTGGAGGAAGAAACCATGGTTGACATTTGTTGGAATTCTATTGTTTCTGCTCATACCTAAGTTCATTTTCTTTCATCAAAAAACAAAATATTTAAATTAAATAAAATTACTACACATTCTAGTGCGCTTAAGAGATGCAGGACAAGAAGGATCAAGAAGCCTCTGACATGCTATTCATTAAGATTGTTCTTATTTAAGCTCAGTATCCTCAGGTTAAGACATCCATGAAGTGCCTTTCTTTCCATTATTTGTATCTAGACTAGGAGGATTAACAACCCTCTTAGATGATTATGAGGGATTGCTAGTATTTATCATTAAACTCAAGAGGCAGAGAAGACCCAAGAGGCTTGTAGACCCAGTGGCTTAAGACCCAGTTAGTTTTCTGTGACTATACTGATTTTCTTTATCTTCTCTGCTAGTTATGATTTTGGTTAAGACTTTATCCGGTTGTTCTATTCATTGTCTAGTCATTTATGCATACTGTCTCTGATCAGCACAACCACTGCTTGGCCCTGTCAAGAATCAGGAAGTTGTATGTATATAAGAACTCCTAAAGACTAAGAAATAAACACCATCCATTCTTACTTACTTTGAACCTGAGTGCCCCATCTGACTCCCGGATCCGCTTCTCTTGACGTCACAAGATTCCTCCTCATCCTCTCCTTCTATTTCAACCGGAACATTTGCTCAAAATTTTAACACAATTAACAGTCAAACTGAACTCCTTGCGCCTCATTTCCTTCTGACCGCAGATAACTACGCAATATGGGTTGTCCCAATGGAAGCTAAACTCAACAACATCAATGCACTTGACATTGTGATGGGCAGGACAACCAAGGATAAGATAGAAGGAGTTGAAGAAAAGAGTCGATTTGTCAAAGCAAACAGAAAGGCCTATACACTTATCATCCAGAATCTTGATGAATCAAACCTGGCATTGGTAAGCACCACCTTGTCAGTCAACGAACAGTTCAATGGTTGGGCTGTTTGGACTCTCCTGCGTACCAAATACGCCGGCAACGACCTTGCTGCTCGGTCTGCCGCCCTAGATCAATTTCTCGACCTGGAATTCTCCTCAATTGAAAAATTCTGTCGGGCAATCAGATTATCAAATCAAAAAATGGTTATGGCCGGCATTTGTCTAGACGATCAAGTTAAGATCCTTCTGATGCTCAGGAAGCTCCCAAAAATGGAATTCAGGTCCTTTCAAGATATAGTGGCCATGGGATTCTCCACTGAATCGTTTGAGGCAATCATCAAACGACTCAAATCATACTCCGTTACCTCTATTGATAGAGACAAAGACGACTCAGGGATCAAGACTCATCAATCTCTTCTCACCCATTCCAACACACACCGAGCCAGGAATCAGAAAGCTCCGGGCTTGATCTTCCTTTGTGCCTTCTGCAAGAAACCGGGTCACCGTGCCATCAACTGCTGGGAACGTAAACGCCAAGAAACAAACCCACCTCAAAAGGAGGCTAACACCGTCTCGGCCTTCTCAAATTTTGCAAGTGTGTCCGTAAGCAATGGGCCAGTCTCCTCTGGCCAACAGCAAAAGGATGAAGACGGCAATGGCGTCTTCACTTACTTTCGGACCCCTGATGGTAATTGATATCACTACGATGACATCAAGTTTGAAAACGTGACATATTATTGATCACCGTCTACTGGCCAACTGCGCCCTGTTCGCTATCAACGGGGTTCACCATCCTTGTTTCTGTGTCTTTCCGCGTCCTTGGCTTCCGCTTTGCCTTCCTCCAGACCGTCTCGCTTTCATCAACTCGCTCTCTTCACTCCGTCCCACCCGATCGCCCGGTTGCTCCATCAACTCAACACCTGGCAACCTTGAGCTCGCTCAATCATATCTGCTCCCCTCGCTTTCAACATCCATCACTGCCTTCCTTACAGCTCCCTGACCAGCAAACTCGCTTGCATTTTTTCGCTCGCTCGGCTTGATCACCGCCATCTCAGTCATCTCTTAACTCAACCAGTCTCGATTTTGCCCGATTCCAACTTTGCGCTACACCGCTTCCTTCAATCCCGCCGCGCGATCTTTGACAAGTTCAATCGGTCTATTTGCTCTCTAGTCCTTAAGCATGAGCAGAGGAGGCGTGTTGGAATTCTATTGTTTCTGCTCATACTCAAGTTCATTTTCTTTCATCAAAAAACAAAATATTTAAATTAAATAAAATTACTACACATTCTAGTGCGCTTAAGAGATGCAGGACAAGAAGGATCAAGAAGCCTCTGACATGCTATTCATTAAGATTGTTCTTATTTAAGCTCAGTATCCTCAGGTCAAGACATCCATGAAGTGCCTTTCTTTCCATTATTTGTATCTAGACTAGGAGGATTAACAACCCTCTTAGATGATTATGAGGGATTGCTAGTATTCATCATTAAACTCAAGAGGCAGAGAAGACCCAAGAGGCTTGTAGACCCAGTGGCTTAAGACCCAGTTAGTTTTCTGTGACTATACTGATTTTCTTTATCTTCTCTGCTAGTTATGATTTTGGTTAAGACTTTATCCGGTTGTTCTATTCATTGTCTAGTCATTTATGAATACTGTCTCTGATCAGCACAACCACTGTTTGGCCCTGTCAAGAATCAGGAAGTTGTATGTATATAAGAACTCCTAAAGACTAAGAAATAAACACCATCCGTTCTTACTTACTTTGAACCTGAGTGCCCCATCTGGCTCCCGGATCCGCTTCTCTTGACATCACAAGATTCCTCCTCATCCTCTCCTTCTATTTCAACCGGAACATTTGCTCAAAATTTTAACAACATTCAAGTGCCAGTCAAACCCAATGCAAGGCAATTGAAAAAAAAATTAGCAAAAGGGTCATTGAATCAAGTAAAATGCAAGAGGCTGTTTGAAGATTTGATGGATGGGGATTGATGGGATTGTATTCTGAAGAGGGCTTGGACTGCAAGGTGCAATTTATTCCGCAAAGAAGTATTTTCTGGACAAGTTTATTTGATGAGTAGAATTTTTTGATTGATGGATCAAGAGGAGAGGGAAGAATTTCTTGAAATTTCAAGGGATTTGAATGAAAACTGGAAAAGAGCGCAGGAAAAATTAAAACAGACTTTGGATTGTACTATTATTTTATTCATTATTATTATTTTTTGCTTGAAGGAATATGATAAATATTATTATTTATCTATTTCTTTGATTCTTGGTACAAATTTATTTAAATTCCATCAAAAATCTTGAATTTTCTTCAAAGAAGTATGTTTTTTAATTTTTTTATAATATTTTATGTACTGGATAATATTTTTGTTTGAATATCTCAAGATATTTAATTTTCCAGCATGAAATGTGCATATGTAGCACTATTTAATGTTTTTTATTTTATTTTTATTAAAAAGTTATTTTTATTCCACTTGATAAATCTAAATTTTTGCAAGGAGATTGATTTTTAATGATTTTTATTATTTTTCTTACATTGGATAAATTCCTTCTTCAAATTTGATCTCAGACCAGAATTCCTTGAAAGAATTGATATTTATAGAATTTTAAAATATTAAATTTACTCAATTGGTGTCCATATTTTAATTTCCAAAACAATTCTTCCCCAAAAGACCCCCAAATGGATCAGGAGGCCTTGATTTAGCCCCCTAGGACCTAATTTAATGTTTAAAGGCCCTTTGGGGCCCACAATGCCATCAAATGGTGTGTTCTCCCACCCCAGGAACCCCCATAAAACTTAAAAATGCTGCATGCCTTCCTGGGGTGGGAAAGCATGCCAATTGGTGTGAATATAGTAAAAAAACTACTATGATGAGTTCAATTTTGCCTAAAAGGTGACATTGGCATGATATTAGTATTTTTTGGTGTTATTTTAGCCTGGCCCATTTAATATATGAATTAAATAAAAATGTAGTGTGCTTTGAATGCATTTATAAAAGTTTCACAATCATGCAGAGTGGTTTTGACATAGCAGTTTGAAATTTGAATTTAATTGGGTATTCATTTTGCTTACATGCTTAATTTTTTCTGTGATAGTCTGGGGTTCTTTTCAATTTTTTTACCATCTTTACATGTATTTATGTATTAATAGAAACAAATTGAGAAATAATTATAACCAAATATACCAAAATTGTTTCCAGAGCCCAGTTGCTTTATTATTTCTGCTTCACATTAGGGGGTATCAAAGTTAACCAAACCCGCCATTTTTTAATGGCGGGTTTCAACCCAAATCTGCCATTTCAAACCTGCCATTAAAAATCAAAAAACCCACTTATTTCAGATCAGACGTGTCAAAGTTAACCTGAAATAAGTGGGTTTTTTCAAATAAAGTATTTAAATGCTTCCACCACCTTTCCGCGTCATACACCCCTGTCTTCCCACCTCCTTCTACCTCCAACCTCATTGGAAAATTTTTTACCCCCACCCTCATCATAAAATTGATTGACCACTCTCATCACTTTATCGCTCTCATCACTTGATCACTCTCATCCACTTCATCGCTCTCAAAACTTCATCACTCTCATCACTTAACCGCTCTCATCACTTAATCACTCTCATCCACTTTATTGCTCTCAAAACTTCACCACTCTCATCACTTTATCGCTCTCATCACTTGCGTAGCCTGAACTCTTTCAAATGGCCCCTCAGCAAACCTCCGCCCACAAGTCCAACACACCCAAGAGAACATTGCCAAGGAACTCCAAAACAAACAATCCTCCCCCATCAGCTTCCAAGGGCTCAAGTCAGCTCAAGAGAGCTGATAACATCATCCTGGTAAACTGGCTGAAAATTCCCTCCAACTACAATGCCTGCTTTGGATCCGACAATGATACATGTTTTGGCCCCCCCCCAATCCTCTAAGGTCAATGGTTATCTCCTGATGGCCAATGAACTCAAGAACAAAACAAAAGGTAGGCTGGATCTGTCATCCAAACAGATGACGGAGCGGTTCAAAAACTATTGAGCCAAGTACAAAAAGGCCCACTCCATGTCTATCTCCACTGGCTTTGGTATCAACGACTTGGACAAAGCCAAAGGAATAAACTCGAAGGTTGATAAGTTGGACTCCATTTGTCCTTTTTATATTCAAATGGATGAAATCTTTGGAAAGAAGGCCAACATCACCCCCCTAGCTGCTTTCAATGCCCAACAATCCAATTCTGTTGATGCCAAGGACTTGGCTGGGGATGCTCAGCCTACCAACGGGGACCTTGATGAAACCTTGGCCTTGGAGTGGCCCCCATCTGATGATGAGGAGGATATTCAAACACAATCGGCTCCAATCACTTCTACTTTGGTATTGATTGATCAGTCAATCCCAACCTTAGACCCCTCACTTCCTTCTTTTGATTGCTCTCTTCCTGGGGCAGAACAACTGGAGAACTTGCCCAATGAGGAGGATGTTATTCCTGGATCACCGTTGCCATCAACATCTGCTCAAGTAAGGAACTAAATTGTTTTTGATTCTTTCTGGTTGCTCCAGACTGATTTACATTGTAAAAAAACAGGCTCATCCATTTTTGATTGGCCAAAAACTCAAGCCAATGGGGCCTCCCACATTGCCTTCAAATACTAGTGAGGACTTTCAGACTCAAACCTCCTCTGCCAAGGGTAAGCAAAAGGCCTCCAATTCCATCAATGTCAACCCCAAAAGTCATCAAAAGAGGAGAAACACTTCCAGTTTTTTGGGCTTTGAAGAAATCATGGAGAAGCGAGATTCATATAAGTTAATTGATTCAATATCCTTGCTTTCAAAATCATGCTCATTGCCATTCCCCTCCAAAAAACAGTGAAATCACAAATTGAATCAGATAAACTTCAGTTTGAAAAGCAAAAGTGGGATTGCCAACTGGCCATGGATGGTCAAAAGCAGCAAGCCAAGACTTTGGCTAATCAACAAAAATTGGATGCTGAGTGGAGGTTGAAACAAGCTGAGCTAGAGTTTCAAAAAGAGGAAAAGGAGAAGGATCAGCAGCAAGTGCAACTGGAAAAGGAGAGGGAACAACGGGCAAACAAAAAAAAGGATAAGGTATCAGTAGCTTTGGCTTGCATTGGCAGTGGTAGATTGGTAGAAGAAATACAGCAGATTACTCAAATGCTGGGCTTGTAAATATATTTGCATGGATGAAAGAAAAACAAATTATTTTTTACTACAACAACATTTGAGAGCATTCTTAACCCCACCAATATACAAATCTTTTTTGTTTTTATTGATATTTTTTTCTCTAGAGTAAATTTGGCCGTTTTTCATGTCCCCACAAGTGCTCTGAGTTTTTTTATTAATAGTTTTCATCAAACTTCAAAACATCACTGGTCAAGTGTCATTGATACAAAAATTCAGAAAAATCAGTCACCAAACATTCTCCAATCTATTAACAGAAGAAACCCCACAATTGAGCCACTACAAGAAATTACCAGCCCTGTGAGTAAAGATCTTGTTCAAAAGTATGTTTCTTTTTTTTATTTGAAGTGGGGTTTATTTATTTATATACCCTATGATTTTTCACATTCAAGCCATCAATTGAAGACTTCTTTTTTTTTTTTGGTTTTTTTTTGGTTTTTTTTTGGTTTTTTTTTTGGTTTTTTTTTTTTTTTTTTGGTGTTTTTTTTGGTGTTTGTTTTTTTTGGTGTTTTTTTTTTGGTGTTTTTTTATGGTGTTTTTTTTGGTTTTTTATGGTTTTTTTATGGTTTTTTTTTTGGTTTTTTTTGGTTTTTTTTTGGTTTTTTTTTGTTTTTTTTTTGTTTTTTTTGTTTTGTTTTGTTTTGGTTTTTTTTTTGGTTTTTTTATGCTTTTTTTTTGTTTTTTGTTTTTTTGTTTTTTTTGGTTTTTTTTTTTGGTTTTTTTTTTGGTTTTTTTTGGTTTTTTTTTGGGTTTTTTTTTGGTTTTTTTTTTTTTGATTTTTTTTTTTTGCTTTTTTTGAAGAGGTAGATGCACCAAGCACGGCCTGGCTCGTTGGGGGGACTTCATCACCCCCCAACCGAGCGAGGCGGGAGGGAGGGCCTGGCTTGGTGGGGGGATTTCATCACCCCCCAACCAAGCAAGCGGCAAAGGGGGGGGCAGCTCGTTGGGGGGACTTCATCACCCCCCAACCGAGCGAGCGAGCGAGGCGGGAGGGAGGGCCCGGCTCGGTGGGGGGATTGCATCACCCCCCAACCAAGCAAGCGGCGAAGGGGGGGGGGCAGCTCAGTGGGGGGATTTCATCACCCCCCGACCGAGCAAGTGGTAAAGGGGGGGGCCGACTCAGTGGGCGGACCAAGCGAGCGGCAAAGGGGGGGGGCTGGTGGGGCTCGCAGTGGGGGGGCCCGGCTCGGTGGGCGGACCGAGCAAGCGGCCAAAAGGGGGGGGGGGCCAAAGGGGCTCGCAGTGGGGGGGGGCCGGCTTGGTGGGCGGACCAAGCAAGCGGCAAAGGGGGCGGGGGCCGGTGGGGCTCGCAGTGGGGGGGGACTTCATCACCCCCCCGCCCAGCGACCGAGCAAGGGGGGAGCGAGCCACCGGCTTGCGGTGGGGGGGACTTCATCACCCCCCGCCCAGCGACCAAGCAAGGGGGGAGCAAGCCACCGGCTCGCGGTGGGGGGGACTGCATCACCCCCCCCCAGCAAGCGAGCGAGGGGGAAGGAGCTGGTGGGGCTCGCGGTGAGGGGCACTTCATCACCCCCCCGCCCAGCGAGCGAGCGAGGGGGACATCAAGGGGGGAGGGAGGGGGGGATTTCAAATTGGCTCCCCACCTAGCGAGCAAAAGAGGGGGGAGGGAGGGGGAGGGAGGGGGGAGGGAGGGGGGGATTTCAAATTCCATCCCCACCTAGCGATTGAGCAAGGGGGGAGATTGAGGGGGGGGGGAAGGGGGGAGGTATTTTAAATCCGCTCCCCACCTAGCAAGCAAGCAAGGGGGGAGGGACAGGCTTGGTGGGGGGGTTTTCCAATCCCCTCCCCACCTAGGAAGCTATTTAGTAACCTGGACCACACCAACACCAACCACCACCAACCACCACCAACCACCACCGACCACCACCCACCACCACCCACCACCACCCACCTCATCCACCTCATCCACCACGACCACCACCCCATTGGTAAGTAACCTTTTTTTTTTAAAAAAAAAAAAAACAAGAGGGTATTCAATTTTTGTAGATATCAATATTGATGGAATTTCATTTTTTGTAGATATCAATATTGATGGAATTGAATGAAGGCATGTCTAGTAAAAATGGGTATGGGATTTAAACTTTATTCCTCAATATCCTTTGACAATAAAATTAATAATTGAACTTTTGATTCTGCATTATTTTTCTTTGGGTTTTCCATTCATGTTGTGATTCCTGGGTGTCATCCTGAAACACAGTTTGTAGTTTTGATGAGCTTGGCGTTTCAGGAGATGCCAAGGAGACACAACATGGATTGAAGCCTCTAGTAGTAGGAAAACAACACAGACTACCAAACTCAGATGTTACTTCAACATCCAAAAGTAACAAGAAGTTCAACCGTGCCAGAAGGCATTCTTCACTCTTTCCCTTTTTCCCTAAAAGGTGCTTTGGTTTTTTAACCAAAGCATGCCGGAGATTGAATGCCTTGCATGAATGCGTCCATTAAGGAAACCATGCAAAGTGCTTTCTAATTGATGATGGTATTTGATTGATTGGGCTGTGGCCGCGCCATGCCTGAAACATCAATCCTTTTGTTTATTTGCCCCTTGGTTTTCATAATGTCACCATCTCATTCCAATAAAATACCCCCAACATTGGCAATTGATCACTTGATCAATGAGAGGAGGAATTGGAGGAGGGGAGGGTCTCACCTTGATGGATAGAGAAATGGATCCAGGGGGGGACTAAAGTTTGAATGATCAAAGGATCAGCAACTGGTGAGGGGAAGGAAGAGGAAGAGGGTGGAGGGGGCTTACCAGGATTAGGAGGAGGGGATTCAGTGAGTGAGGTGAGATGAGGTGGTGGTGGTGGGTAAGGTGGTGGTGATGAGTGAGGTGGTTTGGTGAGGAGGAGGCAGGGTTTGACCGGTGAGTGAGTGGGGTGAGGTTGAAGGGGTTGAGTGGTGAGGGGGAGGGGGGTGGCATTTGGTGAGTGGAAGGGTTTGAGGTGGAGGTGTTTTTGGATTCAAGTCCACTAAAAAAAAAATAAAAAAAAAACTCAGCCTATGAATCTTGGGTAAACAACCAAAACCAAAAAAATACGGTGAAGGGAATTTTTACCAATTTCAAAATCAAAAATTACTCATCAAAGCGAGCAAGGGTGAGAGGAAGAATCCGCTCTCTCATAGAAGAAGATGAGGGACCAGATGAGACAGGGATGACTTGAGGCGGATCAGGAATATCATCTTGGAATATTTCGTCCCATTCATCTTTGATGTTGGCCAAAAGGTTGTGAAGGATTACACAAGTGATAATCCAGTTGATGAGGAACCTCATATCTTTGGAACATTGGAGCTGGTTTTGCATCTCCTGTAAGCTGGCCCATCTTCCTTTCAGAATTCCTATGGCATGCTCAATCCAAACTTGTGATTGGGAAAGATGATAGTTAAAATTGGTTTTTCCTTGATCATTGGACAAAACATTCCGGTATGCTGGAACTACATATTTCCCACTAGCATAAGCCAAATCAGCCAGAAGGTATTGATCTTGGTCAAAGTAGATCTCTGGTTGTTGGGCAATCCGCATCCAATTGAAAACATATGAATCATGACAAGAACCTGGAAGGCCAGCATGGAGGGAGATGAACTTCTTGTTGTTATTGCAAACAAGTTGTAGTGCCATGGAGTATCTAAACAAAGAGATGGAACATATTTGGTCAGTGTGTGATCCAAAGTTTTATCATAGCAATTGGAAAAGAAATGAATCAATTGCCTTTTTTTACAATCAAAATAGTGGTTGCCATCTAGGTTGGGTTTTTGATTCAAGGGGATGGTGGTTCCATCAACGAAACCAATGCAACCAGGAAAGCCTTCTGTCTCCATTACTTGAGATATCTCCTTGCGTTCTTCTTTGGTTGAACATGAAAGGACCAAGTGACGGAAAGATAGGATAGCAATTATGACTCTTTTGGTGTATAAGTCAATGCTTCCGTAACTGACTGAGAATAGATTTTCCAATCAATGGATTGCTGCTCCATTTCCATTTGACCCCAATCTACAAAGAGCAATGGCAAGTTGGATGGCTGGATCGCGTTTAGGATTGCGAGAATTGTTCTGGAAGATGTGGTGGTCTTCAATCATTGCCAAAAGTTTCATGAAAGAAGGCAACAAAGTTTGGAACAGTTGCTGGAAGCTTAAGTCAGGGATGAGATGAAGCTTTTGCCTTTCATACATAGGGTTATGGAGAGTGTGTATTCTTGGAACCATGTATTGCTTTGCCCACAGAGAATTCAAAGCTAACCAAGTTGATTCCAAATCAGAGTCTGAATCAGAGTCTGAATGGGAGTCAAACAGTAGCAAAAGTTCAGTCAGCTTTTTTGCGTTTTCAACTTGCTGGCGGGATGTTTGATTGGACATTTTGAGAAAGGTGGTGAGTGATGTGGGGTGATGAGATGATGATGGGATTTGTGTGAAGATGGGTATGTGAAGGTATGTGAAAAAAAAATAGAGATGTGTGTGATGCAATGGAGATGGGACCGGTATGGATTTGCTGATGTGGATGGGTTTTTTTGATGTGATGGATGGTGGATGGATGATGATGCATAAATGGAGGGTTTAATGGCGTGTTTGATGATTGAAATCCGCCATTTTCATGAAACACGCCATTTTGAAATACACCAGTTAGGGGGTATGTGTATTTCAGAAACCCGCCATTAAAAATGGCGGGTTTCTAATGGCGGGTTTGCTAACTTTGATACGCCCTATTATTCCTTTTCTCAACAGTGACTGTTCACTTGCAGTGAATTGGGACAGGGATTTCAAATTAAATTTTGGTGCATTTTCAAATAAATTCATGTTTAAATTTCATTTCATTTGAAAAGATATTAAATTTTACATTGTGTTTAATTGAAAAAGCAAGTTATAATATCAGTTTCTAGAAAACTGTGCACATTCTTTATAAATTTTTTCCTGTTTTTCAGACTTTTTGTCCTATTTTTTCTTGTTTTGGTCCTCCTTTTTTTCCCTCAATTTATATTAAAACAGCCATTCATTCAAAATGAGCTTTCCTTCCTTTTCTTTCACCTTTTCTATTTTTAATAATGATCTGTCCACATTTTAATTTTTTCAGACAAACTTTGTTGAAGTAGAATTAAACAACAAAAAAGGCCCAAAAAAATTAGTATTTCATTTTTTGAAAAGCTAAGCATGCTTTATTGATAAAAACTTGTTTTATTGGTTCACCCCTCCCTTTCTCTCCCTCTCTTCCTCTCTTTAATGATCATCATCAATGGTCCTTCCAAAGGTTAATCTTGCCTTGATTGAACAAATCTCAGTTGGAAGAAGTCTTACCAACCATATTAATTCCCAGAGGCTTTGGTAGACACGCTTTACCATCTCAACTCCTTCAAGCCTCTGCTAACTTGGACTCTTGTCATTGAGCCATTTCCTTAAATTTGGTCTTTATTTTCCTTCTCCACTCAACCAGCTATCCAGTTCAATCAGTAGTCTACAACAGCTAAGAAAGAAACTGAACTTGATACCTTCTTCCTTATTTCTCTTGAGACCCAACCTACCCAACTTCAAGGATTTCACCCCTGTTGGTACTGATCCCAATCCCAATCTTATGAAACAAATCCTTCCAGATCCTCCTCTAATGACCCATTGTCATCATCCCCCAACAATCTGACTCAGAAAGGTGATGATGATGATGGCCATCAACCTCCTTCTTCCTCCTCACCACCCACAACTAATCCAGATCAGGATCCCACTGGTCCAAAGTTTACACTGTGTTGATGGGTTGGTTTATGTATCCAAGGAAATAGCAGGGCTTCCTGAAAAGTTTGAGAAAAATCCAGGCAGGAAGCCTGATACAGGAGACCTGTCATAGGATAACATGTGAAATGAATTTCAAGCTTGCTCATCAAGTTTTTTCCCAGGACTTTCTGAATTTTTCAGCCGCTTTTCCAGCCAGATATGTGCACCAAAAAATGAACTTTCTGGAAACTGATAGTATTGTGCTGTAATTTCATTTGAAATTGGAGTTCTATTTCAATTTTAGTAAATTGGAACAGGTTTTTCCTTTACACTGGAAGTGCATTGGAATAGGGTTTTCCATTACACTGGTGGTGGATTGGACCAAGGTATTCTATTACAGTGGTAGTGCATTAAAAAGGCTTGTTCCATTGCACTAGCAGTTCATTGAAACAAGGTGTACCATTGCACTGTAAGTGAATTGGAAAAAGGTGTTCCACTGAAGTGGAAGTTTATTGGAACAAGATGTGCCATTCTTCAGGAAGTACATTCAAACCAGTTGATAAATTAATCAGAAGTGCATTTGAATTATGTGTTACATTTCACTGGCAGTTCATTGAAACATGGTGTGCAATTTAACTGGAAGTGAAATGGAACAAGATTTTTGATTGCGCCTGCAGTGTAATCAGAAAAAGTTGCACCCTAGCAGCTCATTGAAACAATTTAAGCCCTGGAATTTCTTTGTAAAAAGGGTTGCCATTTTACTAGAATTTCATTGGAAAGAGGTGTGCCATTGAACTGGAAGTGCATTGGAACAAGTTTTTCCATTGAACTGGAATTTCATTTAAACAAGGTGTGCCATTGCACTGGAAGTAAATTTTAACAAGGTTGGCCATTTCACTGGAAATTCATTGGAACAATATGTGTCATTGTGCTGGAAGTGTATTTGAAAAATTTGTGCAATTGCACTGGAAGTGAATTGAAATAATGTGTATAATTGTGCTGAAAGTGCATTGGAACAGGTTTTGCCATTGCAGTGGGAGTGAATTGCAGAAGGGTGTTCCATTGCACTGGAATTGAATTTAAATTTGGTGTTCCATTTCACTTGCAGTGCATTTGAATAGGATGGGCTTTTGCCCTTGCATTTAATCAGAAGTGGGAACTCCATTTCACTAGCACTGCATTAGAAAAGGCATAGAAATTTCACTTATATTGAATAAGGAAATTCATTGTAATTTTTCAGAAATTTCTGTTTGAAATGCAGTGATTTAAATGGATTTTCAAAGGCACTCCCTGTGAAAATGTAGTAAAAGTTCAATTGAACTCCTAAATGAAATGGAAGTTAAATTGCACCCCTTGTATAATGCACTTCCACTTCCATGTCACTCCCTCCTTCAATGCAATTCAAGTGAAATTTAACTCCCTCTGCCAATTTTCAGTCATCTTATTTTGCAGAGCCAGCTGACAAAAGTACCAAAAATTCCAAAAATGATAAAAATAAATAAAAAATCACATAAGAATGGGAAATACTATATTTTTTTTGCCAAATTGATTCCCTGCATAAAATTAGGGAGTTTGACCCACTTAAATTTCCCTTAAAATCCAACTCCTGGAATGATTCCCCTCCATTTACCCTGATAAACCTCATGAACGCCCCTGATAAACTTCAAAGGGATAAATAAAGGCCTCTTTGAGGATGTATATCCCCCAGCTACTCATTATTATGCACACATAAACTGTTCCATAAATGAGTCAAGTACTTATTAAGATAATTAAGCAATTTGTGGCTTTAGCAAAACCATTTTATTGAACAGTCAACCCTCATAACTCAGCTTTTTCATTGTGGAAATTACTTAAAGAATAATAATAGGCCCACTAACTACCCTTTAGTTGGTTTACTGCAGGTACCCTGGTATCAAATCTATATGCAGAAATTCATTCCTCTCTGCTCTAGCAGGGTTTCTACCCTAGCCCAGCCATACCACATATTTCTCTGGAAAATGATCCCCTTGTAACAAGGTTCCAAATTCTTAGGTGCATTTATTATAATTTTAATCCCCTGAAGAGAGTTTTTAAAGATCCTCAGTATTAGCTTTGGCCCTTCTTTTTATTTGATTAATACTTTATTTATTGATTATTCCACCATAAAAAAATACCAAATCACCTCCTTACATTTTGTTTGTCCATTTATTGACAGATCATTTCTGCATTAACTTATATGATTTTTTTTCTTGAAACTATATCACCTCTAGTAGACAAAGCATTTCAAGGGTCTGGGCATCTAGTAGGCTGAAACCAATTCAGTAAAAGTGAAATGGCCCTTTCTCTGAAAAATAACTCAGATTTGATTGGAAATCTCTCTGCCAATGCAATCCAATTTCAATGGAAATAATTCTCCTAATTCAAGGCAGGTGAAGTTTCAATCCCTCTTCCAATGAAATAAAATTGAAACAGTGCCCCCTCTTCAAATTGAATTCAATTAAAATGGCGCTCCTTCTGAAAATTAAATAAATTGTCATGGAAGTCTTTTTTCCATTTCAATGTAAGTGAAATGGAACTCACTCTCTCAATTTTATTTAAGTGAATTGGAACTGCTTCTGCCACTTCACCTAAATTGAAATGGAAATCCCTCTTCTGATTGAATGAAATTTCAATGCAATCTCTCTGCAAATTCACTGAAATTGGAATGGAAATCCCTATACCAACTCACTGCAAATGAAACTGCACCACCTCTGTCAATGTAACAAAATTTCAATGAAACTCCCTCTACCAATGTACCAAAATTAAATTCAAAAACTCTCTAATAATTAAATGAAATGGAAATGGAACTCCTTGTCCCATGAAATGAAAGTGTGAGTTAACTCCCTGTTGCAATGAACCACAAGTCAAATATCACTGTCTGTGTCAATTAACTACAATTTCAATGTCACTACCTGTGCCAATGAACTGCAAATTAAATTCAAAAACCTGTGATAATTTGAATGAAAATCAGATTGAAATCCCTGTGCTAATCCACCAAAATTTAAATTTACCTCACTGATCAATATGAAACCATAATATTATCAATGGAAAAGGTGAAAAGTTTTTATCAAGATAAAATCTGGAAACCACTATAAATAAGCACAAAAACTTCAAATAAAAATAAAAACACCCTTTATTCATGTGAATGATGTCATAAGAGCAGTGAGTTCTCACTTATTCATCGGAGAAAGATTTATATCCATTTTTAAGTTACTATTGATCTTGAATTATTTGAGAAAAATAAATTTTATATAATGAACAGAATAATACTTTTGAGAAATAAAGTTCAATTTAATATCTCTAATTTTTATATTCCAAGAATTACTTGAAATGAAATATTCTACCTTTAAAAATTTAAAAAGAAGATATTCAATGGTGAATTAAAATGAAACCTACTAAATGGAAACTTACAAACTGAATCTCCAAAGTATTATTCAATCCTCATTCACAAGAGATGATTAAATCAAATTAATAACTAAAATTGAAATAATTAGAAACTAAGAAAAAATGTCAGGAAAGAATTTCCAAAGAAAAGGGAAATATACATATTCCATAATAATCCTTCATAGGCTCAGCTGAAAATTTTTATCCGCAATCTCTAGAATTATCTAGAAATTTCAAAAACCTATTGGACACTCCTGTTGGGATTGAAGTCTTAAAATTAGTCTTTCACAATGCTTGGGTGCAAAATTTCAGTCTTACATTTAATACTAAAGATTTTATAATCTGGCCACAAGTATCCAAGTTTTTATTCCTCATTATACTATACCAATATTTTAAAGTTATAGTGGAAAATATTTCCTTGAGCAAAGTGGCAAAATATTGCTTATTTTATCTTCATGGATGCATTATTGTGGTGGTCTCTTTATTCTATACTGATTGGTTTTATATCCAGTGGAATAGTCATATTATTTGAAGTGTCTCATTCCTTTGAAGCAAACATCTAGTGTGCTTGGATTATCGCATTCAAATATTAAATAATTTTATTTATTATTATGTCTCCTTTTAAGCACAACCCAGATAAATTTTACTTGTTCTATATGATTCCCTGCCTTTCCTGGTATTAATCAAAATTATTTTCCTCCTTTCATCCTACCAGAGCTCCCTTAAGTCCTCTCCAGATCCATCAGAATTAGCATAATAAGCCTCCCCCCTCAATCAATCTCATTGTGCCACCTAAAATTAGTCACAAAATTTTTGCTTCAAGTACTTATGTCTGAGTTAAAAAATTAAAAGAAAAATACAAAAAAAACTGATTAAAATCAATATTTACTCAGTTATTTTGAATAAAATTTTGTTTTAAAAGCCTCAAAAGGATCATAGATTGTTTTGAAGGAGATATCATTAGGAATTAATTACAGCATATCATGAAAAATATGGCTTAACCCATACAAAATAAATTCCCCATAATCTATGAAAATTTCTGTTTTAAAAGTATGGAAATAAATATTATTGATTAATTGGGGACCATAAAAATTCTTTGAAACCTATTCAACTATCTATGGGGAAATAAATGGGAAAAAAAATCAGCTTTTAACTTGGAGTAAATCAGAGAAGTTTTTCCACATTAAAAAGACACTTTACTATTCTCAACTTTATCAATACCTCTCCAATGTCCCCCTGAAATTTAAAATAAAAAATTCTGAATAAATGATAATCACATTCATTTTTCCCTATTTTTAAGCAAAATGGATTCACAGCAACTTAAAATAGCAAGTTCATCCCAGAAAACCTGTCCAAGTAATTCAATACCAGAAAATAATCATCCTCAATAAACTTTGAATTTTTTTGTTTTTATAAATATGTTTGATCATGTCATTCTTTTCAATTGGCTCAAAATTCCTTTCAAAGAGAAAATTTACTTTGGGAAAAAAATCAAAAATGTTTGCTCAACATCTTCTCAGGAAATTGGTTATATCCTCATGTCAAAGTATTTAAAGCTTAAAATAAAATTAAGGATTAATTGTTTTTGAAAGAATTATGGTATAAAGCTTCAATAAAAATTTGGAAAAGCCCACAAAACACCATTGATTTTCCATCTCCACTTGATTTGGAATAAGAAATTCTGATAAATCCCAGGGGATCAACACAGTTATTGAAAAATTGGAATCAATTTGTCTTTTCTATAAGGAAAAATATAATATATCTGTTAATTATTCAAATTCACCCAATTAGATTGCTTGGATTCCCAAAGATCCCAGATAATTGATCCTCAGCAGATTTATTCCATTAATAAACCTATTTACGGCCAAAAAAGGACAACTGGAACCCCTAAAATGAAAGGAATCTGATTAAAAGGTAAATAATCAAAATAACTTTAACCCAATTCAATTCAAATCAGAATCCTTAATTAAGTCAAATTTTTTCCTTCAATTTATCAATTTCCTATTTACATTCATCACTTATCAGAGTTGAAATAAAATTATTTTATCCTGTTTCAAAATATGACACCAATTCACCACCCCCTCTCCAAATACCAAAATACATTTTTCAATTAAATTCAGCTTGGGGCAGTATGGAATTGATTATCTATTTCCTGCATGATGAATGATTAAAATTTCTTGCTAAAATCTTCACCTTTTTGCAATAAATAGGAAGCTTAACTCAATGGGATCTCCAAGCTCGCATTCAAAAAATATTTATAATTTTTGACAAAAGTAACCCTACATAAAGGAAAATTTGAGGAACTCAAGTTTGTTCAAAATGCCCCCAAAAATTCATCAATATAAGGGGAAAAACTAAAGCTTGTGATATTTACATGAGATAATGGGGAAAAAAAGAAATTTAAATGTAAGGATTTGGATTGAAGAAAATTGCTTGTCTTTAGTGGATTTTTTGTGTTGTAAAGTGTGAAACGCTTCCACAAAATTCAAAATATCCATTGTCATATTTGGCCAAAAACAATCCATTCAAAAAATATTTCAAGTCTTATTGCATCCAAAATTTCCAGGATGAGGTTGTTTTTTTTGATATTAAAATACTTAAAAATTGGAATTAATTTTGTTAGAATGACCATTTGTTATCTTTAAGTGAGAAATTGATTGATTTTGAGTAAAAAAATGGAATTGTTCCAAAGATGAGTTTGAAAATATTTTTCAAAAGGATTAAGATTGTGTATGGGCTTATTTATTTGTTCTATTCTGCTATAAATTTGAGGCAAAAAGGTTTATCTGAATTGAAAATCATCTCAAACAACCTGTTTTAAATTTTCAGGATTCTTATCTACGAATTCCTTCTCCCTGGTGGGGTAAAAATTGTCTAAATGGGATATAATATTAGGAATAATAGCCTGTTTAGCAGAAAATTATTAAATGAAAAAATTCAACTTGGAAAGTAGCTCATACCATAAATGCTGGGGCCCATAAATAAATTTAGAATTCATGAAGTATTTCAATGTGAACTGGTCAGTGAGGATAGATAACAGAGATTTCAATATTTGAAAAAAATCACAGCAATTTTTTAATCAATGAAAAATGGAAAGAAATTCCTTTTTTTGGATATTTTATGTATTTAAAATTAGTTCATTCATTTTCTCATACCCCAATCCCTTATCTCACCAAATATTCCTTGTGCCATTGTGCCCCATTGCTGCTACATGGACAAATACTTTATTTCACAATACTTTCAAGAATATTTTTTTTTTCATTCTGAAAATGCAGTCCTGTATCTGGGTTTCAAAAAACCCACAAAAAAATCTTTGGTAATTTTGGAGGAATTAGAACCCCTCCAAAATTGGAATCAAAACATTGAAAATTACGCCAAAACCAATTTTCTCATGGGGTTTGGATCCTTATTTTGGCTGTTTTGATAATTTGTTTTTGGTTATTTCACCCATCATGAATTTAAAAAAAAAGTCAAACAGCTTTCCAAAGAATGTTTTAGATTTTTTGGATCTATCATTCTACCTGAAAAAATTCCTTTGAAAAATCCAAAAAATCAAATGTCATTAAAGCTATCAAAAATTCAAAAAAGAAGTAAAACAGTATTCCAATATTTGTTGTAGATTTTTTGGATGTATTATTTTACCTTAAAAAATTCCTTAAAAAAACCAAAAACTTCAAAAACTTCAACTTTCTCATTAGACTTTTGGATCCTTTTGTTTGCCTTTTTGATTATTTTTTTTGGTGATTCAAGCTTTTACAAATTTAAAAAAGGTTCATGTTAAATTCATGGCTCATTGAGCTGTACCCATGGTTTAAAAGGGGCTGTGTGGCACGCCACATGGTCCAATTTGAGATGTGTACAACCCTCCACGTCTCACGGAGCCGTGTGGCCCACCCAGCCTGGTCCGCCGCCGTGTGGACTTCTACACAACTACATTTGAGCCATGTGGAGTTTTACACGGCTCAAGTGTATTTGTGTGGCATCCCACACGGCACCAGACCGCGGTGAGCAAAAAAAAAAAAGGAAAAGGGATGAAAGGGTACTAACAAAACTGTTAAACTAAATAAAAATTCCAAAAAAACAGAAATCAACCAAAAAAATCAAAGAATGTTTATTTTTTTGGTTTAAAAAAAACAAAGAAATAAAAAAATAAATCAAAATAAAAAAAAAAAACTGGTACTATCCAATGGACTATTCCTAAAGTAAAAAGACCCAAAAAACACAAGTAACTGGACTTGCCCTAAAGTAAAAACACCAAAAAAAAGACAAGTAATTTGACAAGCCCTAAAGTAAAAACACAAAAAAAATACAACTAACTTGACAAGCCCTGAAGTAATTTCAACTTGACAAGCCCTAAAATACAAGGGCCCAAAAATTAAAGAAGTCTTTTGACCAGCCCTAAAGTAAAAGTGCCCAAAAAAATACAAGTCTTTCAACCAGCCCTAAAGTGAAAACACCAAAAAAAAACAAGTTCAACTTGTGTTAAGCTGATCCCATCCCAAGCTTAACATAAGTTAATCTTGTGATGGAATCAGCCCAAAATAAGGCTTGTGATGGAATCAGCCGAACAAAAGTTGAACTGACTTACCATTAAACTCTCATTCAAAACACTCAATATAATGATGTTAACTCAAAACACTCAACATAATGATGTTCAAAATGTGATAACCCTTTATATTAATAGAACTTGTTGGCTGAATTAGAATTACAATTTATATGAAAACCAATGATGAAATGAAGTCAAATTCTATGAAGATATAGAATACATTTGCAGTTGATCTTTTAGATGATCAACCCAACCAGAGGCTTTTTTAGAAATCAAGGAACATGGTTTTGCTACAATGGGTGGGATTGGAATCATTTATCCCTCAAGTACTAATAGAACCCAGTGGTTATTGTTTATGAAGGAAATGAACATTGGATCTGATTGATCAAAAACACCATTTTTCATTGGAGTATAAGTATCACATGACTCCAATGAAATGAAACATATAGGTTTGGAATATGTGTCTGCTATAATTTGACCCATGTCTCATTTAGCCAGCCATTTTGAGGAGAGAATATTTTCATTGATTTCCTCAACATCAAGTCTTTTTTTAATCTTTTCAACCTCCTTTGCACCACCAAGCATCTTAATGTAGCATGCTTTATGTTTCTCTAATGTTTCAATCATTTCCTTCCTAGCTTTAAACCAACCATGTTCTTCATAACCAAGAGATTTTGCAATGACTCTAAATCCGCAATTCCCATCTCCAATTGGATCCCAAACCTCACCCAAGAACTTAAAGAATTTATTGGGTATTTGATTGCGGTATTTCACATTTGGTTCCTATCATTAAACCTAACTTAGTATTCATTTCTTTAATTGGATCAATGAAATGAAAACTCACCAAAGATGAGCTTCTGGTTGAGCTTTGCTGCATGTTCTCTTCCTCTGAAGAGGATTCTGGTTCCAAATTAAGTGATCCTGATTCACTTTCAGTCTCTTCCTCTGAACTATTAAATTCAGATTTAGATTCTGCCAACTTTGACTAACAATTCATCATTAGTTAGTAACTAAGTTCATTAAACCAAAGAAGTGAACATATCCCAAAAGTAAAGACTTACAATCTTTTGACTTTTATTGTTTGGAGCCTTCTAGTTCTTTTTTCCCCCTTGAGTTGTTTTTCAACAAGCTCAAACCAAGATGGTTCTTGCCGCGTATCTGTCAATTTTGGCCTTCCCTTACTTGATTGTGAGACTTTAGGTTTAAGTCTTGGCTTCAATTAATATTTTTTAATCTTCTGAATGATATACTTCAATAGTCCAATTTGCTCATGATCTGGAGATTCCAAGATCATTGCATTCACTTTTTAACATAACTGAGGAATGCTTAGCATTTCATTGACATTGCACTTGTAAAATTTGAAAGGATCAACCATTAGTGAATTAGGATTCATTAATCAAGAAGCATTAATCACATAGTGATTTGAACGATCCAACTTAAGGCAACTTACAGAACTAGAACTTCAAGGGTCATAGTCCAACATCCACTGAGGATGAACATCTTTGGGTACCAAGGATCCTCTGAATGCTAGACAGTTACCTATTTGATGGGAACAGGGCAAACCAATAGTATTGGAATAAGACTTGGTACACACTTTGCCATCATGATCACATTTGAACTTCTTGAATTGTTCCCAACATGATGAATTGCCTCTAAAGACAATTTGTAACCCAATGGCAACAGTTTGGGAGGAATAACTGTCCCTAACTGAATTCAAGAGTTATAAATTGATGCATGAACTGATTTAATTTGATTTAAAATTGTTCCCTCAAGGCTTTTCCAAACATCCAACAGGTTTCCCAAAGTGTTTGCAAGGAATTGTTTGAGAGCCGCATGGGCCCCTTCAGCCCAAGATGTTGTTTTGCTTCCAAAATCTGGGTTTATACTGTTGGAAGTCAAAAATGTTTGCTCAAATTATTCCATCCAAATCCTCTTTGTTCTCTCTTTGTTTTCCAATCTCTTTCTTTCTATTTTGTCTTCCACTTCCTTATCTTTCACATGCTGTCTTTTCCGTCTCATTCTCCACTGTCTCTTTTTCTCATGTTGTCTCTGTCACAGGGATCAGCCCCTCAAGATTGCGCACCAGCGCGCTTATGCTTGCAAATCCGTGCGCTCACTCTCTGCAACCGCTCATCTCAATAATCCAACCATCTCATCTTGAACACGGAAGACCAGGCTCAACCTCAAGGACAGAACAATCTCAACCGCTCACATCTTGAACGCTTATCCCGCTCTGCTCACACCTCAACCTCTTCTTCTTACCCTGCTCAGCCTCAAGAAGACAGTTATCTAGACTGCTCTCACCACCTGGTCCACTCAAGCCCGCTCAACCCCTAGGAGTCAATCTCCACCGCTTACACCTCCACCACTTAAGCCAACCAACCACACTCAGGGTCCCATCAAGTTCATTTCTAACTATCCCTGTTTCTGAATATGTCTCATGCTATCTGGTCATTTTTAGGTGTTTTATTAAAGCTTATTAATGTTTAGTTTTGTACTCATTGCAATTTGTGCAATGAATGAAATTTGATTCATTTTTAGTCTAAAATTCTCAGATTTACAGTCCCAGATTTCTCTCTGGATTAGATAGGCTAAATGTCTGACTCAGAGCAAACCAATTCCAAGCTCAATAAACCCCTTCTAACCGACTCAAACTTTCCATCATGGAGCCTCAGAATCAAGAGCTACCTCCGCCATAAATGACTTCTGGAACTCATTCTTGAACCTTCCCCTCCTCCACTGAACAGCTCTCTCAAGAAAAAGTTCTTTGAAGCTGCCAATATCATCATTCAACACCTTGGCAAATCAGCTTTGAAGCTATCATTAACCAAGACAACAATGGAGACCCACATGCCATCTGGAATGCCATTCTCAAACGCTACACATCACAGTCCTCAAATAATTGCGGCCAAATATGGCTAACCTTCATTTGGTACCACTTCAAAGGCAATCTGACAGCGTACATTAGGGACTGCAGGAAGCTTATGAACAAACTGTTGTTTTTGCAACTTCTAGTTCCCCCAGACATCTTGAGTTAAACCATTCTCGCCAAACTTCCAAGCTCTTTCTATCATATTGTCAACACTCTTATCCTCAATGAATACCTCCTTCAAAATCCCACCGGAATCTTGAACAAGCTCCGTGAAGTTTTGCACCTGGAGTCTTCTTGACTGCCTGACCCCAATATTCCTACCAATACCCCGTCCTCCATCTCACTCCACAAATCTGCAGTTAAGAAGAAACCTAAGCATCCATGTCCCAAAGGACATCACAATCCTCTGGCTGAGAACCCTGAAAGCAAGTGCTGGTTTGTGCACCCCAACCTCAGACCCAATTCGAACAAGACCCCATCTTCAAATCTCCACACCATTGACAAAAATTCAAACTCCAACAACCAAAGTGATCCCAAGGATGCTGAACTCCACTTCAACGCTCAAATTTACCTGTCCTTCAGCAAAGAAAGATCCCATCTTCCTGTGCTAGACTCTGGAACCAGCCACCACATCTTAAATGATCCCAAATTCCTGTTCAACTCCAAGCCAATTCATCTTGAAGTCAGAACAGGATCACCAAATAATTCTTTGGCTGCAACCCACTCAGGCTCAGCCAAACTCATCAATCATTCAGGCTTGACAATTATACTGCGCAATGTCCTACTCATCCCAACCATCAATTGCTGCCTAATCTTGCTTACCCAGCTAAACTCCTCCAAGACCAATTTCTCCAAAGTTGGTTGCTCAGGGTTTGAAGTTAAGATGGACAGCTTTAACTTCACCGGAACTACAAGTAACAAACTGACCAAACTCTGCAGAACAAAATTTGTGTCCTTTGACAACTCCACACTCCTCCTCAAGGCACCAGAAAATCTTTGCCACCTCCGACTGGGAAACGCCAGCCCTCAATCTCTTAAGACGTTGAACCTTCTGCCTCACAATGGTGCCATCCCTCAGAATTTGGTGTATCAGGTCTGCAAAACATGTAAGCAGGTCTCAAACCCCTTCAATCATTATTTCAAGAAGGTTTCCAATCCTATTGAAGCTATTCACTTGGACCTTGTCGGACCATTCTCCGTTACCTCCAACTCCGGGTTCACCTACTTCCTATTGCTGACGGACCAATTTTCAGGCTTCCAATCTGTGGCCCTTCTCAAGCAGAAGAGCAATGCCTCTTCAGCAATCAAGTAATTCATAGCTCAAGCTGAGCGCCAAACTTTTCTGTTGGTAAAACTCCTGGTTTCCAAAAATGGCAGTGAATTTGTCTCATCTGACCTTCACTCCTATTGCCTCAAAAAGGGGATCAGTCAACACTTCTCACCTCCTCACACCCCTCAACAATACGGTTTGTCCAAGAGATCAAACCGCCTCATCCTGGAGAAAGCTAGATGCCTTCTGAATCAAAGCCACCTACCACTGAAGTTCTGGGACAAGGCCATCAACACTGCCATTCACACGCTTAACGTACTCCCTTCAAGGTTGCGCAATAATTCAGTTCCATACAAAATCTGGCACAGGAGAAAGTTCAACTACAACTGCCTACACCCCTTTGGATGTTCTGCCTTCTCAGTCATCCCTAAAGCAAATTGCACCTTCAAACTTCTCCCTACCAGCAAAAGAGCTGTCTTGCTGGGGTACGTCAATGACTACTTGTCATTTAGACTACTAGATCTGGATTCTTTCAAAATTTTCATCTCTGCCAATGTCAATTTTGATGAATCATCTTATTCCTCTCTATCTGGAACATTCCCTTCTTCTTCTCCCAATTTAGATCTCACGCTGAACTCTCCTTTCTCCCTGCTGTCATCTGTCAATGACCTTCTGGACTTATCACTCAACACAACTACCTCTGCTCCCTCCACAGCTACTCCTATTGCTCATGCTGATCCCTTGACTTTGGTGAAATTTTTTCCCTCCTCCATTGCTGCCCTTCCTGCGCAACCAACACTGCCAGCACACAACCTTCTGACTCCTGAAAATATCATATATCATCCTCGACGCCCTGGCTCCAAAATTGGCCTTCCTTTGGTCTACCTCATTGTCAACAGCAGCTACTCTGATCCTACCTTGGTTCAAGAGGCCCTCAAGTCAAAGTATTGCAAGGAGTGGCTCAAGGCTATGAGGAAAAAAGAATTAAACCTGATTGATTATGAAGTCTGGGAGGAATCTTTCCTCCCCAATGGCAAGATGGGACTCAATTGCATCTGGGTCTTCTGGACCAAACAGGATGACCTAAACAAGATTGTCAAGTTCAAAGCCCAACTATGCATTCAGGGCTTCAATCAAAAATATGGCATTGATTTCACTTCAACTTTCTCACCTACTGGCGACAAAACTTCTCTTCAAATGCTAATTTCCCTGGCAGCCCATTGCAAGCTGAAGTTTCATCAAGTTGATGTCAATGCTGATTTCCTTAATGCTCCCTTACGCAAATAAGTCTACCTGATCCCTCCTCCGTACGTCAACATAACTCCTGGGTATCATCTCAGGCTAAAGAAAGCCTTATATGGTCTCAAGCAGGCGCCGGTTGCGTGGTACAATACGCTTAGAGACTGGCTTATTGACTCTGGCTACTCTAGAAGCAAAGCTGATCAGTGCATGTTCTGGAAACAAACCACTTACCTCTAAGTGCATGTTGATGACATTGCCGTCTTCAGCAATCAGCCAAAAATCTTTATCTCCCAACTCAGTGTCAAATTCAAGATCAAGGATCTTGGCAACGCCTCTCTGCTCCTTGCAATGAATGTCAGCCACTTGGCCTTTGGTTTCAAGTTGTCCCATAGCTCCTACATCAAACAAGTCTGCGCTCAATGATTGCTTCCCTCTCACAAGACTTTCTTTACCTCCTTCAAGCCATACGGGAAACTCTACCCTTCAAGTGAGGAAGACCATGAAGAATTCCTACAATCTGGGGCCAACTATCAAAAGATCATAGGTGAACTTAATCACATTAGTATTTGCACCAGGCCTGACATAACTTTTGCCATCAACTACCTGGTGCAGTTTCTAGTGCAACCCAATCTTCACCACTTTCAAGAAGCACTTCAAGTCCTGCAATACCTTCAGCACAGCTCTGACCACAGAGTTGTCTTTAACCCTGCCAGAGCTGCGACTGACCTGGAAGCTTACATCAATGCCAATTGGGAAACCTTTCCTACAACCCAGCGGTCTATCTCTGGTATGGCCATCCGCTGGCTTGGAAGCTTGATAACCTGGAAGAGCAAAAAGAAGCCTACTTATCTCTGTCCACCACCAAAGCGGAATATAAGGCTTTGGGGGACGCAATAAAAGAAGTCAGCTGGATCAAATCCATCCTATGTGAGGTCCAGCCAGGCAAAGAAATCAAACCAGCCACTGTCTACAAAGACAAAAAAGGATGCATCAAGTTAGCTCTTAACCAGGCAAACCATGCCTCTTTTCACACTAAACACATGGAGTTACAATTCCACTATGTGTGCAGTGGAATACTCAAGAATGCAATCAAACTTCAAAAAGTGTCCTCCAAAAGAAATCTTGCCAATTTTCTTACCAAACCGGTGGCCCGGATTGCGCTTCATCAAACTCTCACGGCGCTCAATGTCTCAGAATAATCTGAGCACAGGAGGGTGTTGGAAGTCAAAAATGTTTGCTCAAATTATTCCATCCAAATCCTCTTTGTTCTCTCTTTGTTGTCCAATCTCTTTCTTTCTATTTTGTCTTCCACTGCCTTATCTTTCACATGCCGTCTTTTCCGTCTCATTCTCCACTTTCTCTTTTTCTCATGTTTTCTCTGTCATGCGGCTCCGCCCCTCAAGATTGCGCTTACGCTTGCAAATCCGCGTGCTCACTCTCTGCAACCGCTCATCTCAATAATCCAACCATCTCACCTTGAACCTGGAAGACCAGGCTCAACCTCAAGGACAGAACAATCTCAACCGCTCACATCTCTACCACTTATCCTGCTCCACTCACACCTTGACTGCTTCTGCTTACCCTGCTCAGCCTCAAGAAGACAGTTATCTAGACTGATCTCACCACCTGGTCCACTCAAGCCCACTCAACCCCTAGGAGTCAATCTCCACTGCTTACACCTCCACCACTCAAGCCAACCAACCACGCTCAGGGTCCCATCAAGTTCATTTCTAAATATCCCTGCTTCTGAATATGTCTCATGCTATCTGGTCATTTTTAGGTGTTTTATTCAAGCTTATTAATGTTTAGTTTTCTACTCATTGAAATTTTTCCAATGACTGAATTTGATTAATTTTTAGTCTAAAATTCTCATATAAAAGTCCACGCTGTTACAAACGTCTCTTTGACAGGGAAAATGTTACTTTCCATATACTCGAGTACATCCTCATAGTCTTTCAAGAAACACTATACAAGTCAAAAGTTCAGAACCCAAAAATAGGAAGAATAAGAAGCAGTGATTTGAACCTACTCTGAGTTCCGCATCATTGACCTCTGCCTCCTCCTTGATCTTTGAGGCCCCATACTTTGCCCACAGAGTCATAAAGCTTTTCCATCCTTCAAATTCATTAACAAAGCGCAATTTACAGTTTGCTTGTATGTTTTTAGACAAGTGCCAAGTGCAACATTGTCTTGATCACTCAGGGAAACTAGATTCAATAGCACAAATCAGAGCTTTTTCACGGTCCATCACAAAGACTTTTGGAATTCTCTCAGGATCATAAGCCAACTCCTTTAATTCATTTACAGACCAACTGTAGAACTCAAATGTTTCTTTTGTTATAAAATCAAGAGCTTTTGTGAAATTTTTGCAATTGGCTGTCATTCCTACAACATGCAATAGTGGGGTTTTGTACTTATTTGTTTTATAAGTACAATCCAACATAGCAATATGATGGAATTTTTTTGAAAGCTTTACTGCCTCTGGATGTGCTAAGTACAGGGCCTCCAAGTGACACTCTCCACTGAACTTTGACTGGTGAATCCAACTTGTTTCTTCAAGCTGTTCATATAGTACCTCCATAACACTTTTTCCCTTTAGTTCTGCAAGCCTGACCTTCTGCTTAGTGTTATAGATTGTTTGGTCATCAACATAATCCTGCCCATCAATCTTGCTCAATTTTCTCTTCAGGTAATGTATTGAGCCCATCATTCATGCCTTCTACTAGATTGTCTAAGGCCACCCTCAAGATTCTCCTTAGTTGAGGATGCACAGAGGGATGTTCAGATGGTTGATGGTTATGTTGGGTTTCTTTGTAGGAGAGGCGCCACAAGGGGTCTGCCTTTGTGCAACTTGCACCCAACCTTCCTTGTTTTATTTTGTCTAGACCGTTTGGTAAGAAGATTTCCTGAATAGGAACCATGTCTATCACAGGCTAAATCCACATATTGGTCATGCTTTGAGTTGAAAACTGTTAAAGCGTAACCATGCTTCATTGCCCATGTTTTAAAATAGTTTTGTGCCTCTTCCCTTGTAGGAAATGCTCTCAAGGGAGGTGGGTCAAGTGGATCTGCCATAGTTACATAGTTATATTGATGACATGCACTCCATCAGTTTCAATCAAATGAAATACGGCAAAGACCAGTAACATAAAATGTTACTCACCACCAGAGGTCATGTCCATTTGTGAATAATTTTGTTCCTCAATTGTCACCCTTGATGAGGATGCAATTGGGGCTTTCAATGTTTCATTACCCCAATCCTTTTATTCTTTTTCCAAAGCTTTGTTGATGGCACCATCAATTTAGACCTTCCACGCAGCCATGTCAGATGAAGGAGGGCTTGCCACTGTTCCCATGCCAAAAAATTCAATGGTATAATTCAGTATTCAATCCAACTTTCAATTGATCAAACAAGTTTCTCTCACTTTTGAGTTGAGAAAGAATTGTTTGCAGAATTTTATATGATTCATGATTTCAGTTTTCACTTTCATTTCACTTTGGTTTTACTTTAATGTCTCTTTGGGATTGCTAGGTGTGGAACAACAGTCCCACAAAGTATGTGTTAATCCCAAATTTGGTTTGACAGAACCCAAGTGTGTTCCAGAGGGTGCCCAAAATTCTGGCACAACTTCTGGGGGGTTGTGCACCCCCAAACACGGCTAATTTGAGCCGTGTACGGGGGTACATGGCTAATTTGAGCCGTGTACGGGGGTACAGGGCTCAAATGAGCCGTGTTTGGGGGTACACGGCTCCTACACAACCCCCCGGGGGTCAGGCGTGTTTGAAACGGCCCTTTGTAGTTGTCTTTGGGCCCCCACGGCTCATTTGAGCCGTGTAGGGCCCTACACAACCATCACATGGTTGGGGCCGTGAATTTAACATCACCCTTTAAAAAAAACATTGAAGAGATTTTTAATATTTTTTTCCAGAATTTTTGAAAGTATTCTGGACCTCAAAATTGAATACAATGTAAAAACACTTGAAATTAACACATCTATTGCAATGTTTTTTTTTACATCTGGCATCAAAATTTACAACATTTTTTTTGAAAAAGCACTTGAGAATACAATCCAAAGACAAAAATGAAATCTTTTCTGACTGCTTTTCACAATCTTTACCCCTCAAATCCTAAATGACAATGAATATAATTCAAAAGAAAATGGTGATCTCTCTTTAATTATCCTTTTTTGATTTTTTTCCTGAAAAAAATGATTATGATCTGAAATATTTCAAGCTGAAGATTTATAGGGAGTATTTGAAGCTTTCCAAAAAATACTATTAGGTAATTTCTGAGGCACTATTTGTGTCTTAAAAAAACCAAAAAAGCATCATAACAAACCCCTTTTGGGTTCTGGGACTCTTCTTTGAGCCCTTTCACATGCATAAATTCAATATGACTGAAAGTTTCTTCCTGGGACCTCCACTCATCCAGGAGCACTCCAATTATCTTATAAAACACCCCCTTGACCTCTTCCACCCTCCCATCACCCCCCACCACACCATACCACATCACACCACACAACACAACACAACACAACACAACACAACACAACACAACACAACACAACACAACACAACACAACACAACACAACACAACACAACACAACACAACACAACACAACACAACACAACACAACACAACACAACACAACACAACACAACACAACACAACACAACACAACACAACACAACACAACACAACAAAACAAAACACAAAACAACACAAAAAAATAAACCACAACACAACACAACACAAAAAAACACAAAAAAACACAAAAAAACACAAAAAAACACAAAAAAACACAAAAAAAAAAAAACACAAAAAAACACAAAAAAAAAACACAAAAAAACACAAAAAAAAACAAAAAAACACAAAAAAAAAACACAAAAAAAAAACACAAAACAACACCTCACCTCACCTCACCACACCACACCACACCTTACCACACCTCACCACTCATCATCACACTACACTACAAACCACTAATCCTCTATCACCACTCCCCCCAAAAAACAACTCAACACTCCAGATACTTTCAAAAAATGCTTTTTGCCCTTACATCAAGTCTCTGAATAAATTTTTTCAATAAATATCTTCTCAATATATTTCTCAACTATAAACTCCTATTGTGACCTCATTTTTTACAAAGAAATTTTCTTTTTGCAATGGCTCAAGAAAACATCCACCCACTTTTCAGAACTGTTTTGCCAGGCCCATTATCAATTATCTCATCTAATGAAAATAGTGTTTCAACTCCTCTTTCTCCTTTTTCATCTACTCAAAATCCTGATTCCACCCCTCTGGCGCCCCCTCCTGAGCTATCATATAATCAAAAGGACAATCTGGTTGAATCTATACAATCATGGTCAAAGTCTCATGGATATGCCATATCTACCAGAGTATTCCATTGCAAGAAACATACCTAAACTTATCAATGTGGAAAATCTGGGGAACATAAACCAAGAAAAGATACCACAAAGTTAAAAAAATCAATAAACACCAATTGTCCTTTCAGATTATCCGGCAAATTTTTGAGAAGATTGGGTGTCTGGGTGGTAAATTTTATATGTCCAGACCACAACCATCCAACTTCAAATGATCCTTCCACTCATCCCATCCACAGAAGAATCCAAGGGAAGCAACAGGAGATGGTTCATAATTCAACCAAAGCTGGAGTTCCACTATTGAAAATTATCAACTCTCTTATACAAACCTCATCATTGCCTGACCATAAAAATCTCAATAATATTTAGAATAAAAGATCCCAAATTTAAAATAATTCCCTTTATGGAAAAACTCCTGTTGAAGCCCCCATACTGGAACTCCAGAATTCTCCTTTTTTCTACAAAATGAAGAATTGGATGGTCAAATCACTTCTTTTTTCATTTTGCACCCTGATTCCATGAAAAGTGTAAAACTTTTCCCAACTCTTATAATTATTGACTGTACATACAAAAAAAACAAGTTTGGAATGCCCCTCCTTCATATTCTTGGGGTAAACAACTGTTCAGGAAGTTTCTCAGTTGCCTTATGTTTTTTATCTCAAGATAAAAAGAATAACTATGAATGGGCCCTGAATCCACTTCAGGAAATTTTAGAAGATAAAGAAACTAGTGTGATTTTTTAAAAAAAAAATAACAAGCACTTACTAGTTCAATTGAAACAGTTTTCCCTTCCTCTCATCATCTTCTCTGTCTCTGGCACATTTTAAAATATATTCAAACCCATTGCAGAAAGCACTTCAAATCTGAAGATGAATGGAAGCTGTTTCAGAGAAAATGGCATCAGTTGGTCAATTCCAAATCTGAATCAAGCTATAAAGAAAATTAAAAAATTTGTTTTGTCTGGAATGCTCCAACTTCTGACTACCTTCTTGAGAACTGGATTCCTCTAAAAATAATTTTTTTCTCCTATTTTGAAAACAAACCCTTTCACTTTGGAAGCACAAGTACCTCAAGAATAGAAGTCCTTCACCCATACATCAAAGGGTTCATCAATTCATCTATTGGCTCTTCACATAATTTAGTTCAACACATTTAAGATTCAATCAACATCCAAAACCATGAGAGAACTATTGCATCCTTTTAGAAATAATTCAAGAATCTCATTTACCTCACTGTGTGGATCATCTATCTTGAAAAATCAGACACTATGCCCTCAAAACAATTCATTCATTTCATCAGGTTCCTGAATGCTCCACCAATTGAAACAACTGTGCTTCGTCTTCTTACATGGGTGTACCATGCATTTACAAAGTCAAATTGACTATCAGAAAGGGTGAACTCTTCCAAAATTAAGATTTTCATATTCAATGGCATGTCAAAGCTCCCTTATCAGTAAGTTTGTTTCTTTCTTTCTTTTTTTTTTTTTGTGATTCAGCCTCAGATTAATAATTTTCTGATTTATTTTTATTTTTCTTTCTCCAGTTAACTCTGGAGCCTTATGCAACTGGGAAATCAGAAAGCCTTGAAGTTAAAAACAAAGAAAGTAATGAAAAACTATATTTCACTGAACATTTTGAAGAATTCAGCAATTTTCCACCTGGAGAACAGCTATATTATATGGGTGAAAGCAAGAAGCTATACAGTGGAAGATATAAACTTAATCTGACTCAAGAGCCCAATTCCACTCAAAGATACAAATTAAGAGGAAGACCCAAAGGAGAAGCCAATAAGTTCAAGAATATCTCTCAGTACTCAATTAAAGGAGAGCCATATGGTTTTGAATATTGAGAAGAACTCAAGAGGAGAGGAAGGCCAAAGAAGAAATTCATGTCAAATTCAAAGTTCAGTCACCATTTTTTGGAAGAAAAAAAATATATCAACTTTCATAATTAATATTTTCTTCCTATGTGTTCAGGTTTAAAGAAGGTGTACAGCCATAACATGGAAGGGGAAGGGAAGAAAGAAGGAGGGATCAGAGGAAGAGGTGATTTTACATATATACTTATTTCTTCTGCAATGGATTGTTTTTTTAATGAGTCCTTGTCATTTTTTTGAACTAAGGGGGATTTCTTGCTGAAGAGGAATATTCAGAAGATGAAGAGGTGCCAGATTTGGATAAAGGGGAATATTCAGCCAATGAAGAGCTGCCAGATGTGGATTTTATTAAGATGGTGAGATTTCATTTGGTTTTTATATTTTTTTGATTCTTTGTATATTATTTTTCATTAATTTTTTCATTAAAACTTTTATCAGAGGTCTGGAACCATTGTGAATAAGCGGGTTGCCTCTCCTGAATACAATGCTGGGACAAGAATTAAGATAATAAAGGTATCCAATGAAGATGGTGATTCTCCTTACCATTCTCCTGGAAGGAAGGTATTAGCACAAACAGAAACAACAATGAGTGATAAAGTGAGTACATTAGATATTTTCTCATTTTTTTATTTTTTTGGGGTTTTTCCTCTAGGTTTCCTGCACATTATAATATTCTTCTTTTGGAATCTTTGAAAATTTCACAATTAAAGAAGTGAATTTTATCTTTAAACTGCAGTTTCTTTTTTAGGGAAATTCTGATTTTTGGTCTTGGTTCCCATACAGAGATTTTATTTCCTCAAAAACAGCCATTCCAAATATATCACATGTTCAAGATTTTATAGGGGATGGGAACTGTGGCTTTAGAGCAGCAGCAATTTTTTAGGGGAGGAACTCAGAATAATGGATTGAAGTTTGGAAAGAAATGGTGAAAGAGCTTTATTCAAACCCATTCTTAAAGGACCCAACATTACTGCATTATATCTGGGTTGAAAGGTTTGAAGAAGCAAGAAGGCAACTGAAACACCTTTCTGTCACAGCTCCCATGAATATGTGGATGAAATTTCCATGCCATGTTTTACTTCTGGCTGAAACATATAAGTTTCCAGTGGTTCTTTTTTCTTCTTTAATGCCTTGTACTTATCTTCCTCTGAATTCCCCTCCCACTCCAAATTCAAAATCATCTCCTATTTGCTTCATTCTTTCAGAAGATTTCAAACATTTAGTCTCATTAAATTTCAATTCTGATAATTGGCCAGCTCCCAGGTTAGATCAACTTAAGCTTGGTAATGAGGTTTTTCCCTCCAATAAAATCAATTAGAAACATAAAAAAACCATACTTGAATAAAATTTAATATTTTTATCCATATTTGTTCTTTATTTTTAATTTTTTGAATGAAAATCAAATGAGAAAATTCAATTATTTGAATTTTTTGGTTTTTAAAGGAATTTTTTAAGTTAAACAATGAAATCCAAAAATTCTTCAAAGAATATGAAAATCTCTCTGATAGTTTTTGAAATTTTGAGACACTTGAATTACCAAAAAAAAATAACCAAAAAGGCAAACAAAAGGATCCAAAAGTCTAACAAGAAGATTGAATTTTTTGAATTTTTTGGGTTTTGAAAGGAATTATTTAAGTTAAAATAATACATCCAAAAAATCTGGAAAAAATATTGGAATTATCTTTGACTTTTGTTTTGAAATTTTAATAGCTTCAATCCCTCCCCCACACAAATGAAAATAAAAGAAAAATAAAAGGATGTAAGTGTCCAATGAGAATTTTTTTTTTGATTTTTTGAAGGAATTATTTAAGGTAAAAGGATACATCCAAAAAATCTCAAAAAAATATTTCAAATCTCTTCGAATGTTGTTTGAGCTTTCTGATAGCTGAAATAACTAAAAAAACATCAAAATAGCCAAAATGAGGATCCAAAAACCCATGGAAAAATGAGTTTTGGCCGATTTTTTTAATTTTTTGATTCCATTTTTTGAGGGGTTCTAATGCCTCCAAATTACCAAAAATTTTGTTTTTGGGGGGGTACAGCCCAGCTATGGGACTTTTTTGTCATAATTCAAAACAAAAATTGAAATTATCATGAAATAAAGTATTTATTGGTGTAGCAGCAATGGTGCTCAATGTTGTGTGGGAGTAATATTCCGTGAAATAAAGCATTGGGGACATGAGAAAATTAATGCCCTAAAATTAATAATAATTTATTGCACTTGGAACAAAAAAATTCAAAGAGCATATTCAAGGTTATTTTTTTATACATTCCACAATGGCATACTCCCTTGAATCAATCTCAAAAATTGCTTCTTCCTCACAATCATAATGATCTCATAATGATCTAAGATTGGGGAAGATTTGAATGCTTCTTCAAGGGTGTTTAATTCCTTCTCAGCTGCATTGGTAATTTTAAAAGGGATTTTTCTTTTGAAGAATCAATGGAAATAGAGGGGCATGAAAAACTAGAGATAAAACTTGGTTATAATTTTTAAAGTCCAGAAAGAACTGAAGCTTTGTCAGGGCCTCTGGTGGAGAACAATTCAAAATATTTGAATTTTTGACTGGTCTATTTCCAACCAAATAGCAGAGACCAAAGAACCAAGGAAGTAGAGTTAATTAGGGTTGAATTAAAATTTGGAAGCCTTAAAGTAAACACTGTGCTTGTGAAAGCACTGAAGAATAGTTTTAAAATCACATGTATATTCTTTCATGTTTGGGTGGGAAATGAAAATATTTTCAATATATGCAACCATTCATTTTCCAAATAGTTCTGGCAAGATAATGTGCCAAAAAGACTTGAAATTAAAGGGAGAATTTCATATGCCAAATTTCTTGAAAAGTTCCTTGCATCTTCCATACCTGATTCTCATAGATGTGATAAATTCTTCAACTGGGGAAATTTGAATCAAGTTTTAAGCACCCCAAAATTTTCTTTTTTTAAAAAAAGAAAGTTTTCACCATGAAATATCTTGAAAGTTTTCCTAATAGTTAGAACAAGGTGGGCCTTTTTATGAGTTAAATTATAAAGAATTTGGTAATGAATCCATAAGAAAACACTGCCATATTTCTTTGGAGAAAAAATTGATGGCTGCCCTGTAGGACAGTTACTAGATTGAAGAAAAACTTGAGTTAAATTCTTGTAAATTTAGGCACAAAATTTGAGATTGTTGATTTGAAAGTGTGTATGGTGTAGTTTTAGTAGTTGGATCTCAAAGAATTTTTATTATATGATCATATTTCCTCAAGGGAGGAAGTTTTTCAGCAATTTCTCAAAGAAAATCTAGATACTCATGGAATTGAAATCCTCACAATAGTAATCAAGGGTAATATGACTATCATTGAGGTTCAATTTTGAAAGAATAAAGGATTCCACAGTTTAAAATCCTGCTTGGATTGATTATTTTAGTTTAATAGAATTTTCTGGTGAATCATTGAAGGAAAAGGTGGAAATAGTAGGGAGCTTCCAACATTCTGTGCAAGAGGTAATATCTATTGTTGCATGGTTTGATGGAACCAAGTGAGTGAAAATTTTATCTTGAGGCTTACAAGGGTTGATCAGAGCTTCATAACCATCAATACCAGTATTAAAAAAACAAATAAAGTTGAGGCCTAGGATAATTTCATCCATTCTAGGTATTTCCAATATCAGGAGTTCCCCTTTCAAGAATGGGAAGGAGGAAAAAAAAACTGCCATAAAATCTTACCAGCAGTAAAAATATTGTTATAAATTTCCAAGGAGAAAGAGAGTGGTAGTTCCTTGAAAGAAAAAAAAAATTGAAATTGAAAGATAGAGATTAATCTTATTCAATGAGGGCAGAGTAAGGACCCCTTTGCTCCAAAGAGGATTTGAGTAATATTAATAAATTCAGGAAATCATTGGATTCAGCACAAGAAAATATTTTTTGGTTGGAATAGGGAATTTAAATCAGCATTCCAGAGAAATAAAAGTTTTCTTTTCAATTTTACTCATTTTAACTAATTTTATTCAAATCAATGACAGAATTCTCTTTCCAAAAATGAATACATGATAATTTCTTGAGCAAATTCTTTTATTTTTATATGAGGATCACTTGAACCACTACTGCTGCAGGATTGACAAATTTACTTGGCTTCTTCTGCAATTTTTTGGGATCAATTCTCTTTTTGGGTCAATTATTAAACTCTTAATTCAAGTTGGAAGTATTGTATCTGAATTGATGATGTTTGTATTCTGCTTTTTTGTTTGATTTTCCTCAAAGTGAAAAAATTGATGATCCCAATCAATTTAAATTTTTCTGTTGATCAATTGACCTGGTTTTTGATTTTTTTCCCATGTAAATCCAGAAAACTTGTGATTCTCCAAGCTAGCCCCTTTGTAAAAATATCAATTGGAGATTCTTTTTGAATTTTGTTCAAAATTGAGGGGATTGGTTTTGGGACATATATTCCAGGGGGTAACTGTGGTTTGATAGTAAAAATTTCAATTGACTGAGGTTGATTTTTTCTATGGTGGTGGAGATAAACTGGTCATTAAATGTGACTGGTTACAGAATATCTTATAACATTACTCAAGGATTTTCATCCTAAAATTAGAGACAAAAATTTAACCTATCCAAAAAAATAATAAAAAACTTAGAAATAGGATTTATGAAATTTGGAAAATAACACAAAACTGATTTAAAACCAAGATTAAGATCATTCTTGAAAAATATGTTTACTCAAATGTTAATACTGCATACTTTCCAATATCTTAACATTAATACTGGTTAAATAAAATGAATCTATTGCTGATTCAATTCTCACATGAGTTGATTAATATTGAAAAACATGGCAGATTTTGTGTCAGCTCTCTGATATCAGGAACCTTGCAGTCCTTTAGCTACAGAGAGTGATAAAAATACTGGAATAATAATTATTATTATTCCAAAAATAAACACTTAGAGGCTCAAATAAATAATATAATAAGAGCAGTTGCAAGGTTTAATTGGTTTGGTAATGAAAGGTTTTCAATATTTATTTAAAAGAGGGGCCACAGTATTATACTACTGGGGGTCTTTACAGACAAAGAAACCTCTCTTCAAGGGGCCTCCTTAGGCAGTTTAAGAACCTTGGAATGAAGATGGGTGCCTTAGAAAGGGCTTATTCCACTAATGGCCGGGCATAACAGCACAATGGCCTAGAAAGGAAGGGAAAAACTCACTCTGAGCACTTTACCACGAAAATCCTGCAATAATAGGAAGGGTTTCAGAGCAGATGGGGTGGATTTCCTGACTAAACTTCAAGGGTTGGTTGGTTTTAAGAAATAAATAATAATACTACAGAATTGGTCATAAATCACTTGCTTAGATTCTTCATAAGCACTTGACTAACAATGACACAGTGTCTGATTGATAATAATAATTCCTTGTAAACTGATGATGGAATAATGGATCCAAAGAGGTCTATATAAATACCTTTTTGGGGTGATTTTGAGCTTCTCAGGGCGCGTAGAGAGATTTCTGCTCATGGGCTGAGGCTGAAAAGCCAGTCAGAGCAATATTAGCACGTCCACTTGGTGCTTTTAATCAGCTGACCTTAGATCTGCTGTGTTTCTGTACTATTTTAGCCACAGGATCTTTTAATCTATTGTGGCCTAAATTTGATCATTCTGCACTCATCCTTCCTTTGTACTATTATTATTGCTTTAAAGTGAGCAGATGTGGACTTTTACTGATTTTCCATCATCTGATGATCAAGTAGATAATTTTTAATAATTTTTATGAACACTCCTTGTGGTGTTTTGTGGTCTTCAAAGGTCAGAGTCAATGATTTATGTGGTAATCCTTGATCTTTAATTTATTATTAAAAAATTTTCTAAACTTAATTTTTATTAATTTTTATTAAGTTTTTATCTTTTTAGATTATTAATAATGCATATGTTAACTTGTTACATATTTCAGGCAACCCTAATTAGGTTGTAGCTCTTTTGAGCGGTACCAGGTTGTCAGATTAGTCACAACGGATCCAGAGGGGGGATCAGTCAGTTCAGATGCGCCCGGGGTGGGATCCGCTGCATGCGTGGCAGAACTAGCTGCGCGCGGGTCTCTAGTACGCGGGAAACTGCTACTATGAGTACGTAGGGGTATGTAATGATGCGGGGCTGCGCGCAGGAATTATTACATATCACATTTCCACGTGTAACTCCTAAAATATACACAACACCTCAATTCTGAGTGAATTTTAGGTGTAAACCCTATACGTGACAACACGTGTGAAATTTTAAAATGGCAAAAAGGTGCCATACTGGTGTTGTAATTTTTAGTACTTTTCTTTTTAATTATTTTAAAAATGTAAGGACTTGGATTTCAAGGGTGGGGTCAGTGAGTGACCCTACATAATTTTGGGTGAGGAATCCATTTCTTCAATAATATTTATGGATTTCCCACTCCTTCTTTTGTTAATTTAAATATTCTTATTTTTCATAGTTTTGTGTTGCTATGATAGGTTGCTCTGTACATAGTAGCAAGCTGACATTCCCCCACTCCAAGATATGTCTATATCTGAAGAAAATTCTTGGTCAATGCCTTCTGCTGGCTCTGTAGTTCCTTAGGTGTATGGGTCCATCAGGGATATTGTGTTCAGGTAACCATTCATCCTTATCAGCTGATTCTCCCTTGTATCTAACTAGGTAGAGTCTGACATCTTTTCAATTGATCCTTGCTTTTTTATCTTTAAGGATCTTGCTAATTTTTCCACTGTCTTTTTCAGGTTCTTCTTCAACAGGTATTTCAGGTGAAGGAGTATATTCTCCATTCCTTGGGTGGTAGTGTTTGATGAGACTTACTGGGAATACTGGGTGTTTTCTAGAAAGCTCATCACTAAGGATTACTTCCAAAGAATTCTTACCATGAAGTTTAATAATGGTGAAAGGTCCAACAAAAGCTGGTCTAAGCTTTCTATTTCCAGCTAAGTGGGTGAAGCTGGTGGTAGAGATCAAGACTTGATCACCAATCTTGAAATCAGGCTCTTTATGGGTTTTATCCCACCTTTGTTGGTTATACTCCACAGCATCCTGGAAACACTTAACAGCATATTTATTGGCTACATCTATCATGTTTTTGAAATCAAGTGATGTAGGTTGAATATTTGTTAGCTGGTGATTAAGGTTATCCTTGGGTAATTTAGGAATCCATCCTATTTCCAGTATTTAGGGTGCTTCCTTAGTGGTAGAGCTCTTGCTACTGTTGTAGGCCATCTCTAGTGAAGGTAAAAGGCTAACCCAATGGTGGCAATAACCATCAGAATTCTTGTATTCTAGACCAAAGCCACAGAATCTCCTGAGCATGTCTTCCAGGGTCTGAATCATTCTTTCAGCTAAGCCATCCGTCTGAGGGTGATAAGCTGTAGAGAAAGCTAAGGTGGTTCCCAGCATGTCATGAAGATTTCCCCAGAACTCAGAGGTGAATTTAGGATCTCTGTCACTGATAATGATCTTGGGAACTCCAACATCAGCAATGAGTCTGTTCCAAAATAATATGGCAACTTCCATAGCAGTGTCTTCCTTGTGATTAGGTAGAAGCTTTGCTTTCTTGGAGAACCTATCCACAATGACTAGGACTGAGTTGTAGGAATAGGCTCCTCCTGGTGCTAGTCCAGTTACAAAGTCCATGTTGATGATTTCCCATCTTTTCTTGGGTTCAGCAATCTTTTTCAGTAGACCAAACCTTTTCCCAGTGGTCCTGTTGGACTTCTGACAAATTTCACAACTAGTAACATACTGGATAGTGGAGTCTCTGCAATTGATCCACCAAGCAGTTTGCTTAAACTTATCTAAGGTTTTATCAGAAGATAAATGACCAGATGAGCAGTTATCATGGCATTCAGCCAGGACATGTTTGATATGGTCATCCTTAGTTAAGACTATAACACTTGAATGTTGATGCCTGTAGTATACTAGACCATCCCATATGGTGAACCTTCTGGCTTTGTATGGTTTCAAGAGGTGTTAAGGTAGGCTATTGATAAATTCAGATTGTGGAGAAGTACTTTCCATAATGGTTATCAGAGTTTTCATGCCAGAATTGTAAGATTCTTTGATTGAGTTGAACAAGGATTCATCCAATTCACAAATGTGGATTCCCATTATAGGAGCTTCAACGTTCAACATTTTAATGTTAAGGATAGGGAAGATATCATTATCCTCTGGATCATAAGCAGGGTTACTTGGGTCATTGGGTAAAGCATTCCTGCTCAAACTATCAGCATTCTGGTGTTTAGCACCAGCTTGGTGAACTATGGTCATCTGACCTCTGTACTGTTGTATGGCTATCTGCCATCTTAACATGTGCCTACTAGGGGTCTTCATGTTCATCAAAGTCCTGACAGCATTGAAGTCAGTAATTGATGTGAACTTGGTGCCTTCCAAGTAGTAATGAAGTTTCTCCAGAGCCCATACTAAAGCAAGGCATTCCATTTGGCTTGCACCATACCTTTTCTCAGTATCCTTAACTTGTCTGGATATGAAGAGTATAGGTTTTTCCACCGGTTTGTCATCCTCTATGACTTCCTGGTGTAATGCAGCTCCTAGCCCGTCCATACTAGCATCTATATAGAGCTTGAAGGGTTTAGAATAGTCTGGTTGAATCAGTACTGGAGCTGAAGCCATGGCCATCTTGAGTTCCTCATAATTCTTAACTCTTTCATGAGTCATTTCAAAGAAGGTGGTGTTGTTGCAGATTTCATACAGACACTTGGTCAGAAGAGCAAACTTTGGTAAGTACTTCCTATAGTAGCTTCAGAAGCTAATAAAAGATAGGAGTTCAGTTTTATTCTGAGGCATTGGCCTATTCATTACCGCTGCTATCTTGTTTTGGTCAGCAGCTAAGGTTAGTCCAAAGACAATGTGTCCTAAGGCTTTCAGTTCTCCATAACCAAAGTTAAACTTTTTCATTGATACTTTTAATCCCACAGCAGAGATAGTTTTGAGGACTAATCTTACTTTATCCAGGTGGGTATCCCAATCATCAGAGTAAATGATAACATCATCAATGTAAACCATCATCCATCCTTGTCTGATGAACAATCCTAGAGCTGAGTCCATCATCCTTTGAAAATGAGAAGGAGCATTTTTTATACCAAAATTCATCCTTAGATACTCATAAATTCCCAAATGACAGATAATTCTCATGAATTTCCAGCTATCAGGGCTGATAGGTATTTGGTGAAAACCTTTCAGAATGTCCATGGTAGTGATGTACTTAGCTTTTGATAAGTAATGCATAGCATGGTCAACCCTTGGAATTGGATAATAATCAGCTTGGGTGTAGTTGTTCAGCATTCTGAAATCTCCAACCATCCTTGACTTATCATTATGCCAAGCTATAATTACTGGATTAGTGATATCTACTTTTTCATTGTGTCTTAATTTCCTTAGGACTTGTAGGTCAACCAACTCTTGAATATGAGTTTCCAGAGAAGCTCTAGATTTTGGACTAGAAGGGTAAGCAGGTCTCCTGAGGTTAAGTGGGTAAGGAAGCTTAATGGTTAGAGTCAGAATCATATCATGTCCTTTGATGTTACCAATGGGCTGATCCTTGGTACAGAAAGCATTCTGATTTTCAAAGCATACTTGTAGGATGTCCTGTTTTTTTTCTTCATTGAGAAGGGGATTCAAAGCTGCTTGAGAGAAGTATTCTTGATTGAAACTCTCTAAGTGTTTTTCATAAGTTGAATCAGAAGTTTTAGCATTGACATGGCATATTTGAAGCTTCTTGTTCCAGTCTCCCCCTATGGTGAAGTATCTACCCTTGCTTTGGAATACATCTATACCATACAGGCAAAGAGAATCATTCCCAAGGATAAAGTAATCACATACTCCATTTTGGAGCACTACAAATTCAGTGTTCAGTTTGAGTGATCCTTTAGAGTGAGGGAGTATGATATCAGAGGACCATACTCCAACAGCATTAAGAGAAGAATTAAAACTGCTGAACTTAGCCTGAGGTACTGGTAATTAGTTCAGTTTCCAGTTTGGGTCTTGTTTCTCCAAATAAGTTGAACCAACACAAGAGCAAAAGGCTCCACTGTCTAGAAGTAACTTAACAGGGGAACCTTGAATTAAACAAGTAGCATAGCATGTTTTTCCTGAAGTGTAACTTTTACCGGCAGAAGGTTTTAGAGTCAAGGCCTTAGCCTCAGAGATGTGGTGAATCTTCATGTTGGGATTCCATTTTTGAGGTAAGTTAGAATCCTCATTAACAGAATTTATGTCTAGAGAAGACTCAATACTTCCTTCAATGACATTGATGGGGTTAGTGATCATCAAATCACACTCAGAAAGTGATCCATCAGTATCATCTAGGTGAGGGTCAGGATTTTCATACCCTTCTCCTTCAATAGGATTAATCCTTTTCCTAGGTAGAGGAAAATCAGGTTTTACATGTCCTGCTTGGTTACAGTTCCAACATACTTTTTCCTTTAACTCTGGAGTCTTCTTGACCTCCAAGGTAGTTGGATTAGCAGGGGATTCCTTAGTTTTGGAAGTGTACTCTTTCCTGTTCCTAGTATTTTTTCCCCTGGGGAGTCTGTTGACTCTCTTTTCTAGACCATTCATATCAATAGTCTCTTCCAACACACCTATCAAGGCAGAAAGATCAGAATCCAAAGGAATCCTGCACCTTACACTGTGGTTTATTTGTCTGGGACATAATTTGAGAAGTCTTTCATTGAATTCTTCTTTATCAGCATCTGGGTAAAAACAGTCTAACCTCCTTTTCTGGTCTAAGCACCACTTATGAGGTTTTTCCTTGGATGGATCAAACTGGGAGGTTTCAAAATTTTTCATCATCTTTCTTTTCCAAATCCTAGTACCAAATTGTACTTTGATCAATTCTTTCCAAGAACTCCAGGATAAAGATCCAACTTCTTCCCTTTTATTGATAAACAAATCAAGAGCCACTCCTTCAAATATTCTGGGCAATCTTACCACAACTATTGTATCAGGGAGTTCATAAGAAGCAAGGGTATAATCAATAAATTTAATCAAACTGACATGGTTTTATTCTCCTTCTCCGGCAAATTTAGGCCATTCAGTAATGGGAGGAAGTAACTTCAAAGCCTGTTCTATTTCAGGAGTAGGACTGGGCCTAAAAGATTCATCCCTAGTTGTCCTAGTTCTGGTAGGAGCACTAGGAGTACTGGTGAACCTAGCAGGTCTAGTTTCTTCCAGGTCAATGACTGGGGAGTTAGTAGAATTGACTTTAAGATCTCTGAGATCATTCTTAATCATACCTAGCTCCAAATCAAGTTTGTTGTTTAGTAAATCAATTTTTTTAATCAGGTGAGCTGAAGGAGTAGGACTAGTTTTCTTAATTTCTTCCTTAAGCTGGTTCATGGTTGCAAGAATATCTTCCTGAAGAATGGATTGGTTATCATCAGTATGTTTCATCAGGTCCAACTTACTAGATTTTATACTATCCTTGATTTTTTGTATTTCTAACTCATCAATTCTCATATTCTGAGACTGGGTATCAATCACTCTGAAAATACTCAGACTCAATTAGTCCAATTGTTGATAAACTTTGTCAAAACACTGGCTGATAGCCATAAAATTTTGAGACACATTTACAGAAAAGCTATTAAGAGCTTCTACATCTAATTGTGGTGCACCTTTTTCCACTTCTGGGCTAGGGATATTATGCTGTCCCAATCCTTTGGGTTCCTTAACTTCTGATGGGCTGAGGACCTCTTCTTTTTGGGGTCCTTTCCCTATAAGGAAGCTAACTGATCCCAAGGATTCCAGTTCTGCACGTAGCCTTCTACCTCTTTCTTTGGGATCAACCTTTGAAGAGAAATCTGAGATTTCTTTCCCAGAGAAATAGCTCTTCTCATACCTGGCTGATCCTCCTGGGTCTGAGCCAGTTTGAATTGTTCCCAATAGCTCACCTGTTCTTTCACTAATACCTTGACTCTTTCCTCCTTGGGTGAGTCCAGCTGGGGTGGCATAGGAGGACCGGTATCCTCCTGGGATAACACATTGGGCAGAGGGTTCTTCTCCAACGGTCTGTTGGTCAAGTTGGCGGCCGCGGTAGTCACCGTCGTCATCCCGTGTGAAGCTATGGTTACGGGTTTGAGCCCCCTCATTGCGCTTGCGACTGGAGTCCTTGCGCGTACGGGTTCCTCCGGGAAGAGATCCATACAATGGGGCTCTACCTGTTTCACGGGTGTTGCGCCTGTTTTGGTACATAGCACCAAAATAAATGAGTAAGTCTTTTGTCAAAACTTTTCAGAAAAGACTTAAAAATATAAAAAAATAATATTTTTTGTGTATTTATATTTTTAATAATTTTTTATATATATTTTAACTCATGTAAAGTTAAATTCAAGGGTACCAACACTTGGTTGGGATCACAACTGTCCATGGGGGGTATTCCAATGGGGTCTGAGTGAGTTCCAATCAGATCCTGGGATAAATCCAAGGGTAAGTCCAAGGGTACACTGTCCGGGAAGTCCTCTAGGAGGTCCTGGTCAATGATATCACCAAAAATCAAATCCACTGAGATGGATAAAGACAAAAAAAATATAAGTTTAATAGTTTTTTTTTGTGTTTTTACATGGCAAGATGATGTTTTTAGAAAAATAATCACTTTTATTAGTTTTGGATTTTTTTTTATCTTCAGGATTATTTAGTTTATAAATATAAAGCTTCCTTTGATAAATTTTCCATTCCTTATGTTGCCTTCATAAATAATTAAATTGATAATTCTTTCAAGCTCAAGTTCTTTGTCCTTTATAAACTTCTGTTTATAATAAAGCAATTTCTCTTGTTGTTGCTCAGGAGTTATAATAACAGGGACAAAGTTACGGAGTTTTTCTTCATTTTTATTTTTAAGAAGTTTCAAATAATAATTGATCAATTCTGTGTTGGTCTTAAGATCCACTAGAGAAGCAAAGGATCAAAAAATATATGTTATAAGTATTTTAACTTATTTTAAAAAAATAGACTGGTCCAAGGAATAAATAATCAAAGATTAATTATTTAAGCATATTTCCTGGCCAGACCCCCAGTTGTCAGCTCTCTGATACCAGGAACCTTGCAGTCCTTTAGCTACAGAGAGTGATAAAAATACTGGAATAATAATAATAATTATTATTCCAAAAATAAACACTTAGAGGCTCAAATGAATAATATAATAAGAGCAGTTTCAAGGTTTAATTGGTTTTGTAATAAAGTTTTTTCAATATTTATATAAAAGAGGGGCCACAGTATTATACTACTGGGGGTCTTTACAGACAAAGCAACCTCTCTTCAAGGGGCCTCCTTAGGCAGTTTAAGAACCTTGGAATGAAGATGGGTGCCTTAGAAAGGGCTTATTCCACTAATTGCCGGTGTGGTGTCAATTTATAGACATGGATTGGGAACTGTGTTGCAGCTGCGCGCTCAGAATTGGGGGCAAGCGGGCTCAGCACTAGGGTATGCGGAGTGCTCAGCAGTGGCAGCTGCTGGATCAACAGCAGCCGCTGTTTGGCTCCGCACCTGGTGGACGGGTTGGGCTCAGCATCAAATGTGGCGTGGGCGGCGATCCGCCCCGGAGATTGGATTTGGAAGGTAGTGCACTTGGCTAGGTTCGCGGGCGCGCCGGTTCAGATACGTAGGGGCGGAGCAATCCGCGTGCTATGAAGGAACGGATGAAGCGCGCGCGCAAGCGCGCGGATCATGCCGGATATTACCAAACACCCACAACGGGCGCGGACAAACGGATACGGACAGGCGCGGGGGGCTCCGAGTAGGGAGCGGTGCAAGGACCGCGTCATGAGAAGGACAAACCGGATGGACGGAACGGCGTACGGACAAGGGGGGAGTTTGGTAAGGAGGAGGTGGGGAGAGGAGGCTAGGGTTTCTGTTTTGAGATTGTTTTCTGTTTTGTTGTCATACTGTTATTTGCGCGTGTACTTAGGTTAGGGTTGAGAGGGAGGACTTAACCTCACTCTCAACTCCGGGTTGGAGGAGGGGGGGAGGCATGGATCGATGCAGAAGAGGAAGAATCACATCACATCATCAGGCTGAATCACTCATCTCACCAGGAGATTAAAGGAACTCATACCGGATACACATCCAGGTGGAAAGTTCTTAGGGTTGAAGGATTGGCGATTTCTCTCTCACTCTCTAATTTTCTTTATCTCTTATCTCCTTATTTCTATTTCCCATTTAAGTGCGACTTTGGACATCCTCATCTCCTTTCAAACGCAGGGAACTGTTAACTTCCAAACCTTGGGAAAATTATAGGGGGATAACCTTTATTCCTTCCACACCAGGCATAAAAGCACAATGGCCTAGACAGGAAGGGAAACACTCACTCTGAGCACTTTAACACAAAAATTTTGCAATAATAGGAAGGGTTTCAGAGCAGATGGGGTGGATTGCCTGACTAAACTTCAAGGGTTGATTGCTTTTAAGAAATAAATAATAATACTACAGACTTGGTCATAAATCACTTGCCTAGATTCTTCATAAGCCACTGACTAACAATGACACGGTGTCTGGTTGATAATAATAATTCCTGGTAAACTGATGATGGAATAATGGATCCAAAGAGGTCTGTATAAATACCTTTTTGGGGTGATTTTGAGCTTCTCAGGGCGCGTAGAGAGAGTTCTGCTCATGGGCTGAGGCTTGCAGGCCAGTCAGAGCAAGATTAGCACGTCCACTTGGTGCTGTTAATCAGCTGACTTCAGATCTGCTGGATTTCTGTACTATTTTAGCCAAAGGATCTTTTAATCTATTGTGGCGTAAATTTGATCATTCTGCACTCATCCTTCATTTGTACTATTATTATTGCTTTAAAGTGAACAGATGTGGAGATTTACTGATTTTTCATCATCTGCTGATTACATAGATAATTTTTAATAATTTTTATGAACACTCCTTGTAGTGTTTTGTGGTCTTCAAAGGTCAGAGTCAATGATTTATGTGGTAATCCTTGATCTTTAATTTATTATTAAAAAATGCTCTCAACTTAATTTTTATTAATTTTAATTGAGTTTTGATCTTTTTAGATTATTAATAATGCATATGTCAACTTGTTACATATGTCAGGCAACCTTAATTAGGTTGTAGCTCTTTTGAGCGGTACCAGGTTGTCAGATTAGTCATGACAGATCCAGACGCGGGGATCAGTCAGTTCAGATGCCTGCGGGGTGGGATCCGCTGCGTGCGTGGCAGAAATAGCTGCGCACGGGTCTCTAGTACGCGGGAAACTGCTACTATGAGTACGTAGGGGTATGTAATGATGCAGGGCTGCGCGCGGGAATTGTGACATAACACATTTCTGTGTGTAACTCCTAAAATATACACAACACCTCAATTCTGAGTGAATTTTAGGTGTAAACCCTATACGTGACAACACGTGTGAAATTTTAAAATGTCAAAAAGGTGCCATACTGGTGTTGTAATTTTTAGTACTTTTCTTTTTAATTATTTTAAAAATGTAAGGACTTGGATTTCAAGGGTGGGGTCAGTGAGTGACCCTACCTAATTTTGGGTGAGGAATCCATTTCTTCAATAATATTTATGGATTTCTCACTCCTTCTTTTGTTAATTTAGATATTCTTATTTTTTATAGTTTTGTGTTGCTATGACAGGTTGCTCTGTACATAGTAGCAAGCTGACATTTTGGCACCCTTATTAAAGAAAATATGCCATGAAACCAACAAAGGACCCCTGATATTGATAGAGACAAAGACTTCTTTTCAATTTTACCAATAATATCTATGTTACTGCCACTTTCATGCTTGTGATTGAAGGATAGAAGATCAAAATTGGCATAAATTAAGACTTCTTCATATATGGAACCCCTCATTTTTAAAAAAAAATGCCATAAATTCTACAGAAAGCACATGATCTTGAAAAGACAGAAGATCATCCTATCAATATACTCAGGAATAAACTTGGAAATAATCCTCACTATCATATATAATAGCAACAAAAAACTTAGTGAAAAAACTGAGGGGTATCAATGGCACATTCAGGTTGTATTTACCCTCAGACTCAACATCCATAGCATCAGACACTCTACCTAAAGGATCAAGTACCTTTCAGTAAGATAAGTGAGTGATAATAGGGAGTATGTATACCTTGACTATGTCATTTCTGTCTGATTTTTGCAAAATTGTGCCTTAGAAAGAAACCACCTTAAATACAACCCTTCACAAGTGAATTGTCTGTGCTTTCATCAAAATATGCTGTGTATTATTCATTTCAAAGTCACTTACTCCCTACCTGTCCCACCTGAGTCAAACCCCTGATTCAATATTTCCACAAGAGAATTAACCTATTATAGAAGTCTTGGTGAGCTTTAGGATTTAAATTACCCTTTATCCTCCAGATAGTACCCAAGATAAGAGGAATTAAAAACATGAGTTTGCCCCTCTTTTTAACCAATATTTTTTTTTTTAGAATTTCTGACTGTATTGACCAAACTAAGCCAAACCATTTTAACCTTGCAACCATGATAAATTGTTGTCATTAGGATTCATCTCAAAAAGACTTATATTAATATATTCTTTTTTAATACCACCTCCAGTAGTTAAAAGGGAGTAATTCCCTTGGCATCTAGTAGGCTGACATTCATAATATTTTGGCTTGAGCTCTGTGGCTTAATCTTGGGTCAAACCCAAGTAACTTCCACAGACAAACCCAATGCCCATGTCTGCCATGCTGCTTGTGATTGTTACTTCAAAAAATTATCTCCCATGAATCTTTCAAAGAAGGCTAGATGAAGGCCAATCATTCGGATGCCAATGGTCTAGCTTGGTGACTGACAAATTGACTTCGAGTGACCTGAAAGGAAGGGGGCAGCAGTATTCCCAGCCTAGACAGCCCCCATGTATGCGACACTACTAGCAACGTGATGTCGATCGTGCAGCGGCTGATGCCGATCTGGTAATCGCGAGCGTGCCCGAAGTGCTGCCGTGTCGACACGACAGAATCCGTAGCATGGCAACAACATGCAGCGAGGAGCGATGTTCGCTCGATGCCATGAATGCACGGAAGCAAACTTTTCGGGACATCGCGGCTTCGCAATGACCATTGACAGCGAATCGATGTCTCCGCTCATGGAAAGTCATCCGGTGGTATCCATGGATGTATGTATGTATGTCGATACGAACCCCAGCCATTGATCCAAACCATGTCTCGATTGCAAAGCTTCCGGGGGTAGCACTTGGGAGAAGCTAGAGTCTAGACAAGCCTCTGCTTAAGCCGACATAGCTCAGCTGCTCACTCAGTCTACTCGCCCGCTTTTCTTCTTCATTGTTTTCATTTACCTGTCTCGAGGTGGTATTGTTGGGGCTCTTGCCTTATGCCTCAGTTATGGCTGGCTTCTTCAGGCTTCAGGCTAGCTCTTCTGTCCTTTTTCTCCTCCTTTCACGTTCAGGGCAATAAGCAAATGTAAGATATGAAGTACATGGGTTTTATTATCAGCCGTGAGATTTTTGTTAGACGACTAGAGTCGGAGGTTAATATGGCAAAGGCATGGGGCGCAATGTCGAATTCAGATGTTCTAGCTGGAAAGTTGGCTCAAGACTCAAAGCAAGTCGAGGCTAATTACTTTGTACCACGTACGTACGATGTAGCACGAGACTTTGTGAACAAAGCATCTATACGAAGATTGATTGCTTGGTTTATCTTGCAAGGCCAGAGAATACGCTCAATCAGCGAAGTGAATTGCTGGGAATTTAGATGGATGGATGGACCAAGTAGGATGACCACCAATCAAATCATGTTTGACTTGCGTCCCAAATTTATCTTTCTGCTGCCATCATGATCATAGACTGGCCCGTGAACTTCTGTCCTCGTTCGATGGAATGATGTCCAAATATTCTATTGAGCCATGTTACCTTCAACTCCACCGACCTGCGGAGTCAACTATGATCTGTATCAGCTGATTGGAAGGTTCTGGCCCGGGTAATCTACCGGTCGAACCTTGTACGAACGTGCTCGAAAGAGGACCCTCGTCCGGTTTGGCTTGGCACCAGTCATTCAAAAAATGTGTCAGCGGACACGTATTTGAAAGCCCTCTATGCCACGCACATACATCATCATATAAATGAAACCTTTCTTAAGCTCTGTCTGGTATACACACGACTTGTATGGATGGCGGACTGGGAACCAAGAGAAGCAGAGGAAACGAAGAAAGGAGAACATCAGAGTAAAAGTGATCACTGGTTGTGATGAAGATTGTACCAGATTTAGTGAAGGGTGACCTGCATAACATTCATTTGATGAGACGAAAAGAATGATTTGGACGCGCCATGGAAGAAAGCTTTATGGGGGACAAAGAGACATTAGTCCGTGCCCTAATTTTTTAGAACTTGTACGTCGACTGTGGCATGATGAATGAGCGTGTCTTAAATTGCTTTGAATTCATGATATCATTGGGTTTGAATCTCAAGATCAAACCAAGTCACGCATCTATGTAGGTATGTATCTGTAGGTGCATACACCAATCACTTCCAATTCACAGTACGAAACAGCTTGGAAGTCAATTTCCAACCTGGACGACTTCACGTCCAAACAAGATACATATTTATTTGTCTCATGAATCGTTGGAAATCGTCCCAATCCGATACCCTTCGAACGGGGCAAAAGCCATCTACATGTTGGTTGTTGACGAAAGGGAACGCCGTCGAAGACATGAATTTTCAAGTCTCCTCCTACGGAGAACAAGCTCTCCGAGGAGTTTTCCAATAGTCGTGATGTTGATGACGGTTTGAGTACACTGTGTAAACATGATGATGTTACACCCTGGACCCATTTGCGGGGGAGACTTTGTGAGCCGGAGACTGAGGATGAATGATCATGATCTGCTCTTCTGCCCCATCGGGCGGGAATACCCCAATTATCGCTACACACCTAGCTATTGAAATAGATATTTATGTAATCGATGGGAGGGCTGGACTCCAGGTCTCCATGATGATAGTTCCTCCATCGCATCTTGAATGACGGCCTATATAAGCTGATGGAGGAAGCCTTGGCCTTGGAAGGATGGTGGCCCATATTTATTGCATGAGAACGCTGCCGTGGCCCCTGTAGTCGCCCGGAAGGACGTCGACTACTACCACTTGGAGTCCATGATCTGTAGTCGTCCGCCAGGCCAAGGGCTGGAATGTAGTCGCCCCATTCCGAAGTACGAGTTCCCCCTCGATTACGTAATCGTGTGCCTGCCCCTGAGGGTAGGTTGGAGTGAAGAAGGTCGACTGTTGACCATTTCCAGTTGCCCACTTCCTCTCCTTTTGCTTCTTCTTCTCCAACCTCTCAATCCTAGCTACCCTCTCCCGATCAGATCCCATCCATTCTCATACAGTTCATCAACCTTCATCCAGAGTCTCAGGAAGAATCTCGGACTTGACTCGGTCACGATGTCTCGTTCGATGATTGATGTCGAAGTTCCTTCCCGGTTGAAATTAGGCACCATGATGCTCAAAGTCTCCGCCAAGAAGACCATCAAGACCAAGGTTTCCCTGGTCTATGAGCGCGGCCAAATCGTCTGGGAGACCAAGAAGGGTGGCTCTCGTGCGTATCATTTTGTTTTAATTCATCCTATCTGGTTTGTGGTTATTTCATCTGAACTTTGGAACTATCCCCAAATCTGGTTCTATTTTCACCATCCCCAACTTACGATCTCTCTTTCAAAACAAGCAGTCAATATCGAATCAGTTAGAGAGATTAGGTGTAGTCAAGACGCCTCTTACTACAGGGTTCAATTCAAGATGAACCCAGAATTAGAAGCGTTTTGGTTGACGATCATCTACCTCTCGAAAAAGTCAACGTACAAGATGCTTCATCTCATCGCATGCGACCAAGAAACGTTCGAGACTTGGAAGGAAACCCTTCAGAAAATCTTGGCATTCCGACGTGAGCTCTTAGGCGGTCTTAATCACATGCGCAAGAGACAGGCTTATTGGTTGAAACAACACTGGAATCAGGTTAATCAATGCTTTATTAACATTCTCCTCACGAGAAAAAAAAATTCTCAACACGTGCTTGAAGTATCATCTCTTCATCTTGTGGGGTGACCATTGTAACTCATACATACTTTTTCTTCCCTAATCCTTAGACTGATAGCACCGAAGATTCAAAGCTCGATTTCCAAGAGATCGTCAACCTATGTCGCAGGCTGAACATCTCTGTCCCCACGTCTGATATACGCGCGCATTTCGATGTATGTGAATACCTCTGACTATTAAACACGAGTGCGCCCGAGAAGAAAGCGAGGAAATTTCTAATCTCTCGAGTCGATTGAATCTTTTGATCCTGATCAGATAGCCGACTCCCAATCGCGTGGATATCTTGACTTTCCCGCCTTTCAACATTTCGTCAAACTCATGAAAGTAAGAACAGAGGTTGAATGCTTGTTCCAACAATTCACGTTTGGTCGAAAGACGATGAGCGTAGATGAATTCGTAGAATTTATGGTAAAGGTTCAACGCGTAGGTTAATATTGTCCTGCTCGGGCTATGGACCGGCCCTGTCTTTCAATTTGATAAACGCGTGCCCTAGCACTTATTCTCGCGAATCAAAATTTTTGGTTGATCTCACGTGAATTTGATGCAGTCCGAATTATCTACTACCACGATCCGGGCCATCTACGCCAAGTTTTTGGATGATCAGGATGCTGTTCCGGAAAAATCTGAACAAGGCTCCAATTCCTCAAACATCGACGGCCCGAAACAAATGACCACTGAAGGATTCGTTAGCTTTCTCCAATCAGCTGATAATTCAGCACTTCATGAGAAGCATTTGACAGTTTATCAAGACATGACTCTACCACTACATGATTACTTTATCTCAACATCTCACAATGTCAGTCATTTACAAACTCTCAAGCGATAGGCTCCTTCCATCTGCTGACTCTTTTTCTTTGGTTTTTGATTGGAATGCCGGTCGCGATCAGACTTATCTGGTTGGTAATCAACTCAAGGGTGAAAGTACAGTTGAAGGCTACATTCGCGCCCTGCAACAAGGGTGTCGGAGCGTTGAGCGTAAGCGATTACTGGGTTGTCCAAGCTTGAGAAAGATGGTCGCTTAACAAGTCGTCGATTGCTATCTCGATTCCACAGTGGACTGTTGGGATGGAGAAAATGGCGAGCCAGTTATTTATCATGGTCGGACGTTGACGAGCAAGCTCTTACTGTCTGAAGCACTCAAGGCAATTTCGAAACACGCTTTCGTTGCCTCACCTTATCCCTTGATCTTGTCCCTGGAGGTTCACTGTCAACCTGCTCAGCAAGAACGACTCGCAGAACTGTTGAAGAGTTGCCTAGGTGCAGCTTTGGTCGATCGTCGCCTTGAAAACGATGTCGCTGGTACACTACCCAGTCCGAAGGATTTGATGTTTCGTATCTTGGTCAAGGTTGGCTTCCCTTACCCTCGTCCTATTGGTTTCTTGATTCAATGGAAGCATTCTTCTGGCCATGCTATTGATTTTGACGTGAAATCACGACCGTTTTCTAGGCCAAAAGACCCGTCATAGCAGCTGAAGGTTCAAAATCCACTGATGTCTATTCTACTGTCGACAGTTCTGCCATTTCAACTACTTCGGGATCATCTACTAGCTCGGATTCGGATTTGAAACGCAGTTCGCTTATATTTTTTAGCATGCTTTGATGTTCGTACAAAACCCTCAGTTGACGTTTTTCGTGGGTCTCACCCCATTTTAGGAATATCCAGTGCTTCAACCGCACTGGGAGCCGGATTCAAACGTATTGCGTCGGCGATGTCCATTCAAAGCCCACCTGGAGAGAAGTCCGCGACAAACCCAATAGACCATTCACCATCCTTGTCTGGCCCCTCCGCATCCACCGCAATCCTGATCCCTGGCCCAAGTTCACGACCGCCGAAGATTCCGTCCGCCCCGTTGACCAACGCGCTTTCAGACCTGATCATATACACGATTGGTGTCAAGGCGCGAGGATTTAATAAATTGACGACTTATGATCCAGAGCATATCTTATCTCTCAGCGAACGCACCGTCAACAAGTTCCTCAAAGGCGGTCCACTCAGGATGTTAGAGCTCATTAGTCACAATCGAACGCACTTGACTCGCGCCTATCCAGCTGCCACGCGAGTATTTAGCACTAATTTCCTACCGCATCGTTTTTGGGCTGTCGGAATTCAACTAGTCGCTTGTAACTGGCAAACACACGGTATGGACCTATTTGAATTGAAATCAGATAGGCGTAATATCTTAATTCGGCGTCCAAACCTCATACTCTCTTAGATTTAGCGATGGAGCTTAACATGGCCTTTTTTAATCAAAACGGAAGATCTGGGTATATTTTGAAACCGCCGCCTCTAAGAATTAAAGGCAAGGAAAAGGAAGCCGCAACCAAGATGCATAAGTATGAACTCGATATCTCGGTAAGCTTTGTGTAAAAATGACATCAAGTCTGATAATCCAACAACCCTGTCATCCATACACCTAACTTTCCCATTTCAAATGGGCCGATCATGATATACAAAAGCTCAGGCATCTCCATTTGTCCGTCATCGGTTGATGTTTCAGATCATTTCGATTCAACAATTGCCCAAATTGTCGGTCGAGGACGATGATGCGGGGATTGACCCTTGTGTCGAAGTTCAGGTGATTTCCCCAGTTCCCAATTCATCCTGTAGTTCACCCCCACAATCAACAAAACGTAGAACCAAGGTTGTCAAGTTGAGTGTTTTCTTGGTCTCTGTCAGCATTCGATGTCCATGTTCTGTTCATTCTGATGCGGGCCTGTCCTTAACTCAGGGGGAATGGTTTCAATCCTGTCTATCATGTAAGCGTACATTTTTGGCATTCCGATTGTTGATAGAGTCATCCGTTCATTGCGACGAATGAACATGCATTACTGGTCGTCACATTTTATTTTATGATTGATGTATTGAACGTTTTTGGTCACAGGAAGAATTCAAGATATCGTTTCAAGCGCCGGGGGAAATGTTAGATTTATGCTTTTTACGGTTGCTTGTTATCGATGCGGGCTATGGTAGTGGGAATAGTGGAAAAGAGGAGGACGGTGTGATCGGAAAGGTTTCTGTCAGCCTAGGATGCCTACAACCCGGTAAGTAATTAGTTGGTAGAGCTTCCTTCATACATTATTATGTTTTTATTAGCCTCATGATAAATACCTTAGTTTGACTTAGTTTTCCCCCTCGATCAAATTATCAGGTTATCGTCATTTGCCACTTCACGATGATTCGGGTCAACAACTCTTATTTGCATCAATATTTATCAAGAGTTCGATTTCAAAAGTCTCATGAATGCTTCCGATAAGCACGAAGCTCATTTATTTCGTTGTTTCTCAAGAAAAGAGTTTTTCCTCCCTATTCTCACCACCGATCAAGTTCGGATCCACCGAAAAGCCCATGTTCCTAGTTTTTCGTTAGCCCAACTTTCTCAAGGCAAAAACTCTAATTTTTTTGTCTGTTCAGTCGGTCCCTCGGATTTGTTCCGGGTTAGGATGGCGTCTCTATCTCGAAAGATATCGTCGATGAAATGACCCGATGTCCATCAACCTGGTGTTTTGTATTTTTGTAACTGTCGTACTTTTCGTGTTGGCTTGCTTTCTTATTGTTGTCATTATTCAAAACCAGACAGAATCCTTTCAAAGTTTCTTGCAAAGACAAACGTAAATTGATTGCAGTAGTTTCGTTGTTGAGTTAGTGGCTGATCTTTTGATGATAGGTTTACTTGGGTAACTATTAGCTTGATTCTGCCTCAAGGTTAAGTGGTAGGATATTTGTACCTGGTGACTCAAGTTGATTCAGAGAAATGTACGCAGATATTTGTACTATTATCAATCGTCCAAGTCCCTTTGTAGGCATGCACGCACACTACTGCGGGAATGCATCTGGATGGATTCTAATCCACATGTAGTTTTAGCTACAAAGAATAAAGTTTGATTCAAGCTCTTATCACCCTGCAAGCGCAACATCATCTTCTTTGAGCCATCATCAAGTTCCTCCCTCAAAAAAAAAAAAATAAAAAAACCAAGTGACTCATGAGGGCAAGGTGTATGTCATGTAAAAACTCTTAGTGGGAAAAGGGGGCTTGGGCTGTTGCCACCCGGAGCAAGTAGCCAGGGATGCACAATTCTCATGACTTTGAGGCTTATGAAAAAAAAAATCTCCAGTCCTCCAGCTGTCACCACCTAACAGCTTTGACAGTCTTAAAGCTTTCAAAACCACACAGCTTGGACTATTTTCAATAGCCTTGAGGATGTCAAAAAAAAAAAAAGTTTTGATGGCCTTGGCAGTCCCACAGGCCACCATGGCTCATGTGAAACAGGGCCCTTGATGCTGCCATCTCCATCCATCTCTTTTTTTTCCCCTTATTTTTATCTTTTGATTCTTATCCTTTCTTATATTTTGATTTGAATCATAATTTATTTTTGATGCTTTGGTTGATTTATTTTTATATTTTCAAATATTTCAATTTTTTGAATTATTATTATTGGTTTGAGTTGTAATTTTGTAATTTTTTCACTTTTCACTTTCACTTTTTTTTTCTTGTTCTTTTTTTTTTCTTTTTTTTTTTTTTGGGGGGGGGGGTATTATTTTCTTCAAGAGCCAAACCTTTAAACTCATGGGCTTTTTAGATTGCTGCAACATAAAAAGTACACTGGCATTTCCTTAAATTGATGGGTCTTTTAAGGAATATGATTTTTGAAAATCTGCAACTGAAGCTACTTAGCTGGGTTTCTAGAACCCCCTAAGAAATTCTTCAGAGTTTTTAAAGCATTTTAAGGCCTTCCAAAATCTATCCAAAAATCAAAAAACTAATATTTCACAATGCATTTTTGGACCAATTCCTTTGCCTTTTTGCTCAATTGTTTCTGGTATTTTGAATTAAAAAAGTCTTGAAATCAGTTGAAGAGCTCTAGAATGTTTTTTGGGTATTGTTTTTGAATGTATTTTTGGCCTCCAAAGATTGTGGTCAACACTGACAGAAAAATCAAAAAATAACCCATCCTTTTTGATTTTTTGTTTTAGCATCAGGGTTCTATATTTCTTTCAAACTTATATTTCAGGCTGTTAGAAAAAATTGAAAGGGTAAAATAGAAAATATCCTGAAATTTTCTGAGTGATTTTACCACCTAAAATATTAGTCAATGAAGATAACTTAAAACAAAATTGGGGTCTGCATTTTTGAATCCATATTTTGTTTTTGGTTTTTTTGCAGAACCAATTTGTCCAATTTTTAAATATTTGAGGCTGTGTGTTTGGAGATAGCCTTTCAAAGGTTTGTATTTTTCTTTTTTGGTAAATTTTGTGGCACTATTTGTGAATCAAAAACTAAACCAAAAAACTTGGGAAAAGGAGGGAGATACACACCTTTTAGGCTGGTGTCTGCTTTTTTCACCCCTTTTGCATGATAACATACTCCATATGATTTTAAACCACTAATCATCAATCACCATAAAAAACAGCATAGAAGAAGGAGGGATAAGAGGAAGAGATCAAATTATATACATCCAATCTGTTTTCTGAATAGTAACTAATTTCTTTAATAGATTTTTTATCTTTTTAAAAATAGGGTTTTTGTGACAGAATCAGAATTTTCAGAACATCAAGAGCTCTCAGATTTGAATTTGATTACAAAATTGAGTTCTAATTTCTATTTTTTTTTCACTTTGTTTATCAATGTTTTGATTAAATCTTTCTTCAGGTCTGTAACAATTATCAATTAGAGGGTTCTTTTTCCTGATTGAAATCCCAGGAAAAGAGGAAAATAATCAAGAGAAAAGAAAAATACAATGGAGATGATTAATCTCCTTAAAGCAATCCTGGAAAACTTGTATTTTCACAAACAACAAAAACTGAAAGTGAGAAAGGGAGCAAATTTGTGAATTTTTTAATTTACGAGTTTTTGAAGTTTCTCAGATTTTTTTTAATTTATTCTGGATTTCCTGTTTATTATCTGATCCTTTTTCTGGATTTTTGAGAGTTTTAAAATAAAAAAATTGAGTGAAATATTTCCAAAATATCTTGTTTCAGAAATAATTCTGATTTTTGATTTCAGTTTCAATAAAAAGACCTCATTTCTCATGCAACTTTCACATATCACACTTTGAAGATGTTTTGGGAGATGGGAACTGTGTTTTCAGAGCCAAAACTGTTGGTGTTGAAATCCTGACACCATGCCGCATCTACTTCCTTGCCTACACTGTGAAAACTCTATTCTTCCTTGCTTCATTTTTCTCTTGTCTCCTTCTTTGTCCTCTGATTTTCCATCTTCCAATCACACTATTCTGTTTCCTTCTGATTCATCACCTCTCTTCATTTTAAACCTCTTCAACCTCAACTTCTGTCTTGACTATCTCTCAAAAGTTGTCCTTCCTCAAATCCTAGCTCACTGCTTGTGCTGTTTTGCTGACTTCAATCTCTCAAGACTACTTGGCTCTTCCTTCTCAAGGGTTCCTCATCTCATCAACTCTGAGCCCTTCTTCAATCAACACCAAATATCTCCTTGTGTGCAGCTGATCTCATTTGGTGAGAAAAGTGTTTTCTCATTCCCTTCAATTAAATCTTCTCACTCAAGAAGCCTCTTGTGTAGTTTCCCACTGCTTGCATCCTAGCTTCTATTGTCCTATTTCCTTCTGGATTCCTGTCCTGGTTCCTACTACTTCAAGTCCATTGCTATCTGGGGTAGGATTCCTTTTTGTACCTTATATTTCATTATGTTCTTGATTGTGTTCTCTTGTGTTGACACCATATTTCATCCATTCTTGTTTTTGATATTAATTACAATAAGAATTTTGAGTTAAATTCTATCAGTTGGTTTGGGAAGCAATTATGAATATTGGAGGAAATAAGGAAAGAAATGGTCAAGGAACTGGATTCCAACCCAGTCTTCAAGGACACAAAATTTGTGCATGAAATCTTGGGTGAAACCTTTGAAGAAGAAAGAAGGAATCTTAAAAACCTTTCTGGTCCAGACCCAATGAATTTATGTATCAAATTTCTATGCCATGGTTTCCTTCCTGTTAAAATAAATGAGTTTCCAGTGATTCTATTTTCTTCCTTGATGCCTTGCACTGTTAGCCCTTCATTCCCTACCCACTTCAGATTCCTCATATCCATCTATCTGCCTGGTGATTTTAGAAGGTTTAATATATCTAGCTCCCTAAATTTCAAGTCTTATCCTTTTCCAGCCCCCACACAAAATCAAATTTGTGAAATATTTGTGAGCAAGGATTCCAAATCTTGGAAGAAAACTTTTCAGAAGAATTTGTATCTTGGTAATGAATTCTTGGTACCTCAAAAGAAATAAAGCAGAATAATAAAAAAATAGAAGTGTATTAATTCTTTTAATTACATATACTTTATATATATATATATTTATTTATTAGAACATACAAAAAAATTGATTCAAAAATGGCAACACCCCTTTTGTTTTGAATAATTTTCATTTTGACCAAAATTCTGCAGGAGGGGGATGGAAACCTCAGAATAAATCAGAATAATTTTTATTTTTTAGTTTTACTTTTTCTCTGAAGGCCTGAAAAATAAAATTGAAAGAAATTGTGAAGCCTGATATTAAAATAAAATATTGAAAAGGAGGTGTTATTTTTTCATTTTTTTGCATTTGTTCCAAGTTTGGAGACAAAAATTACATCCAATAAATCACCAAGAAGGATTTTTTAGGTATGCAATTCATTTCCAAACTTGGTTTTAATTCAAAATACTAAAAATAATCAAGAAAAAAAGGCAATCAAATCAGTTTGGAAATTCATTGTGAAATATGACTCTTTTAATTTTTTTGATTATTTGATAGATTTTTCAAGGCCTTGAAATACTTGAAAAAATTTGAAGAATATTTTTTTGGGTTCTAGAAACACTTCATATTTCAAAAAATCCAAATTCTTTGAAAGGAAGTAAATTCAAGGAAAAGCCAATGTATGCCAGATTTTGCAGCAACATAAAAGGGTTTTTATAAGGGTTTGAGGCATGAAAAATGATTCCCAGTTTTAGGGCATTATTTTCCATAGGCCCCCTTCCCTTGGGGAAACTATGTCCTTGCAATGTCAAACCTACATGGGTAATTCTTTAAATTCATGGGTGTTTCAAGAATTATGAATTTTGCATAATTGATGAAGCAGCTGCATAGCTGAGGTTCTAAAAACTCTAGAAAAACCACTACACAGAAATTGAAGCATTTTAAGGCCTTCAAAAATCCATTCAAAACATAAAATAAAAACATAAGATCAATTTTTCATAAAACATTTTTGGGAAATTTACTATGCCTTTTTGATAAACTTATTTTGGGGTTTTTAATTCAAAAGAAATATTTGTTTATGATTTTTTGGATGGATTTTTGGCCTCCAAAAATTGGAACCAAAAAAAAAAGGAAAAATTAACACATCCTTTTCAATTTTGTTTATAACATAAAGCTTCAATTTTTTGGCATATTTCTTTTTTAAGCCTTCAGAAAAACAATGAATGTTAAAATGAAAAATATTTTTATTTTTTGGAGGGGCTTGAAACACAAAAATATTGCTCAAAATGATAATAGTTCAATACAAAAGGGAGGTTGTCTGCACTTTTGAATCCATTTTTTTTGTTGAGAAAATTTTCTGAATTTTGCAATATTTGATATTTTTTTGAATTTATGTTTTTAAAGGGTTTTTAAATTATTTTTTTTGGTAATTTTTGAGGCACTATTTTTGCCTAAAAAATCAGACCAAAAAAGGAGGCAAAAGTAGTGAAATAAACCCCTTTCAGGCAGAGTTCTGCTTTTATGACCCCTCTTGCATAATACCATTTTCAATATGATTTTTATGAAGTATTTCTGGGTCTATCATCAAATTCTGAAGCAACCCAATCCTCTTCTCAACCACCAACCACATCACCTGTCAACTCCACTCACCACACAACAAACCACTCATCATCACTCACCACCCCCCCCAAAAAATTAACTCAATGCTCCAAAAATATCCAATAAACCCTCCTGCATCCAATGTTTCCATCAAAATAAAGAAAATTCACCCCTCAACAACATTTTTTGAACTTTTTCTGGAATTTTTGACTCAAATCCTCAAACAAGCAATACAACTCAATGAAACCTTAAAAAAAATATTTCCAGTATATATCAATTATCTGAATGCATTTTTCAATAAATTTAAGCTAAATTCCTTTCTGAAGTCTCATTAGGGTGTATCAAAGGTAGCAATAGTGCCATGAGAAACACACCATTTTTTTTGACCAAACCTGCCATTTATCATGCATCCACCATAAATTGCATGCAAAACACCAATCTACACCTCCACCTCAGAAAGTCCATGCCAATCCCATCTTCATTGTATCACACACATCTCCTATCCATCCCTTCACATCTCCATCACTTCACATCTCCATCACATCATACACATCCTTGCATGCAAAACACTCATCCACATCTCCACCTCAGCAAATCCATACCAGTCCCATCTCCAACACATCACACACATCTCATCTCCATCACTTCATATCTCAATTGCTTCAGACAAATCCCATCATCATCTTTTTCAACATGTCCAATCAAACTTCCCGGCAGCAAGTTGAAAACACAAAAAATCTTACTGAGCTTTCTTTATTATTTGACTCTGATTCAGACTCCATTTTGTATCAACTTGGTTAGCTTTGAATTATCTATTGGAAAAGCAATACATAGTTCCACAAAGACACACTCTCCAAAAACCTATGTGTCAAAGGAAAAAGCTTCATCTACTCCCCAACTTGAACTTCCAGCAACTGTTTGGAACTTGAATGCCTTCATTCATGAAAATTTTGGAGATTATTGAAGACCAGCACATCTTTGAGAACAATTCTTGTAATCCTCAATGCAATCCAGCTATCCAACTGGCTGTTGATCTTTGTAGATTGGGATCAAATGGAAATGGAGAAGAAATTCATCAATTATAAAATCTATTCTCAGTTGGTTATGGAACCATTGACTTATACACCAAAAGATTCATGATTTCTATCCTATCTTTCCGTTGCTCAATACTTTTTTGGCCAAAAAAAGAAGAAAGAAAGGAGATATCTCAAGTAATGGAGACCAAAGTCTTTCCCAGTTGCATTGGTTTTGTTGATGGAACCACTATCCCCTTGAGTCAAAAACCCAAGTTAAATAGCAACCACTAACTTGGTCTGAGAAAAAGGAAATCAATTCATTTCTTTTCCAAAGCCTTTGATAAAAACTTTGATAACACACTGACCAAATATGTTTTATTGGTTTGTATAGATAATCTGTTTCACTCCAAATTTTTTGTGCTAACAACAAGAAGTTCATATCCCCCATGCTGGCCTTCCAGATTCTTGTCACTATTCATATGTTTTCAATTGGATGCCGATTTCCCAACAAACCAATGACTACTTTGAGAAAGATCAATACCTTTTGGCCAATTTGGCTTATGCTAGTGGTAAATATGTGGTTCCAGCATACTGCAATGTTTCATCCAATGATCAAGCCAAATCCAACTTTGACTATCATTTTGCCCAATCACAATTTTGGATTGAGCATGCCATTGGAGTCCTGAAAGGAAGATGGGCCAGCTCAAGGGAAATGCAAAACCAGCTTCAAAAACCCAAAGAAATGAAGTTCCTCATCAACTTGATTATCACTTGTGTAATCCTTCACAACCTTCTGGCTGACATCAAAGATGAATGGGAGGAAATATTTGAAGAAGATATTCCAAATCCTCCTCAAGTCATTCCAGTCTCATCTGTTCCCTCATCTTCTGCCATGAGAGAGCAGATTCTACCCCTCACACTTGCTCAATTTGATGATTAGCCTTTGGTTTAAAAATATTTAAAAAATCACAGCATTTATTTCTTTGGTTTTGGTTGTTCAAACAACAATCATAGGCTGAATTGTTTTTTTTTTTGGTAGACTTAGACAAAACCAAACCAAAGCTTCCAAACCACCCACCCACCTCCCCTCCTCCTCCTCAACCTCCACCTCCACCTCACTAATAACCTCTCCTCCTCCTCCTCACCCTTCACCCCCACCTCACCAATCATCTCCCCTCCTCCTTTTGTTGGCACCCCAGGTAAGCTACCCCCCCTCCTCCTCATCCTTGTTTTCCCTCCATCTTACCCAGTCTTTCTGACTTCTCCACCTCACCCACCACTCATTCCTTCCTCCACCTCACCCTCCACCTCCACCTCACCCATAAAATCCCCTCCTCCCTTGGTTGGTACCCCAGGTAAGCTCCCCCCCTCCTCCTAATCCTCCTTTTCCCTCCCTCTCTTGCTGACTTTTCCCCTCCCTCCTCTTGGTCTACCCCCCTTGCTTCCCTTGCTTGCTCCCTGCCCCCCTCTTGCTTGATGTTGGCCCCCCCATCTTGCTTGTTCAATGCCCCCTCCCCACCCTCTTGGTCACTGCCTGCCCCCCCTCTCTCTCCTTCCCGGCAAACCAAGGCCCCCCCCAGCAACTGCCCAGCCGCCCAAGCAACCAAGCCCCCCCACCTCTTGCCAGGCCAACCAAGCAACCAAGCCGCCCCGCGACCAGCCTGGCCAACCAAGGACCCCCCAGCACCAGGCTGGCCAACTGAGCCCCCCCACTGCCCCCCCATCTCCCTCCTGCCCAGCCAACGGCCCTATTGCCCGGTGTGGAAAGAGGTTATGTGTTCTTTAAAATTCCCCGCAAAAATCCCACTCCAAGTTCTGGAAAGCCCACTAGCCCTTGAGTTACACTCCTGAAACTCTGCAAAAAGAATGAAATCTGCTCCACAAGGAAAGTTACTACAGCCTGCAGTGATTGAGAATAATGCCCAATCCCCTTCTCTGCTATCCGTAAAACTACTCTGTACTAAGCCACACACTCCTTAAGCTAACAGGAAAAGAATTGATAGTAATAAACAGTGTGGAATCCTTGAAAAGCTCCGCACTTGAATTTTCCCTATTAAATACTCTGAGTTACCTAAGAAAGACAGTACTTCTCCAAAGCAAAGTTGTTTATTGTATGCCTGATTTTTATTCCAATAAGATAAGATAAGATATCCCTCTCCTCCCCCCTATTTCCAGTCAAGTAAAAGTTCCCCTTTTATATAAAACTCAAAAGTAATACTCCAAAAAGACTGAAAAAAAAGAAAGACTTTCCTCCTAAAGGCCTCCTTGCATTCTGCACTGATCCTACTCACTATTAGTCCAATTCCTTACCTGATACAATTGTTTGCAGTAGGTTTGGCAATTTATTTTCCCAATCCTCCTAACATTTGAGTTGCACCAATGCGTTAATAACAACAGATCCCCTTTAATCTTCCTTAGCGGATCTCTGCATGGAAAGCGCGCATCACACCAATACTGAGCCTTGAATTTTATACTCAAGATTAGACAGTCTGCAAATGCACTTTTCCAAGCCTATTCTGCTGCGGACTTCCACCCACTGCTGAGCCGCTTCAGGTCAAATGTACACTTCTGAGCCTACTTGCCTTTGTGTCTATAAATAACCACCACATCCCCCCACAACTTGAATTCTGTCCCCAGAATTCCCACGTTCCACAACGCTAGAATAACCTTCCAAATAATCCACTACCCCCAACCCCTAAAACTACCACCAGGACTTGCCCAAAAAAGTGATCCTTCACCATGGAATTGTGTAAATACTGTAAAAAAATTCAGAGAGCTTGCACCCACACTTCTGGTTTTCTGGCCTGCAATTCCTGCTGTCTAGGCCACCGCAGATGTTTGTTTGTTTCCCCAATCCCTGGATTTTTGCAGACTCCTCCTCCACCTTGTCCCCATTCCACCTCTGGTCCCTGCCACAAACATTGTTGCCGTGGACCAATGGCCAACTTTGTGGTGGATGATGATAAGCCAATCAAGATGGAAAACTGGACTCTGGAGCTGGATTGCTCCACCTCTTTGTCCCCCGTTGCGGAGGCCACAGACCACCTTTCTCCCCCTCCTTGACCTGTGCATTTTGCCACCTCTGCCGCCTGGGGGGATACCACTCAAGCCTGGGGCCGCCGCCATAACCTGAATTTTGGATTTGGCCAAGTACCGCATGGGCCCCAAACAGCTCCCATATTTTTTTGTGTGGCTAAAACTCCAATACCTCCTCAGGTTGCGCCCAGCATTCCCCTCTTCTGACCTCCATCTCCTACCACCCAGGGCCTACTACACAAACGGCTTATCCTCAAACTATGACTCCTCCTGCAGAGGTTGAGTCCCTGCATTTGGCTTCATTGTGATCAGCTCCAACTCGCCGCCAATAATATTTAAGTATTTTTTTTTAACTAACTCCAAAAGAAAAAATCCAAAAAGCTCCCATGCCCACTGCAGAGTGATTATTGACCACATTGCTGGTCCAAAGACCTCCAAGTCATTCTTCTCCAATCCCGACTCCATTGCCTTGAACTTCTCTCCAATCCTCCAACTCCCCCCCATCTTGGTTGACCCAATTCCGCCTGGTCTCTCCGTACAATGCTGCCATCCAAAGCAAAGAAAAAGACTGCTTTCAAGGAATTGAGGAAGCGAAAATCAACCAGTACCTCCGCAAATTGGACAAGCATATACTGGCCATCCTCCAAAAATTGGTTGGGATCCCAGCTGCAGAGCATTGCAAGCTCCTCTGTGAGCATAATTGTGCCGGTGGTGAGCTCTGCAGTGCCATCTTCATTCCTTAGATTTTCACCAAACTATTCTATAAAAAAAAATAAAAAATATATATAAATAGGATACTATATATAAAAAAAAATCTACCTCAAAATTTTTTAATTTTTTTCCATGCTCCCTGCCTCTTGTATATAGTTCTTGAAATAAATATGATTCCTGGCCCGCCCCAGAAAGGAATTGGCTTGATTCCCCGCACCATCCTACAAAAAGAGACACACACACACACACAAAAAAAAAGACTCCACAACCTATAGTGAGAACCCCTCTGTATCTGAGAGTGAGACAAAAACTAAGACACCAAACCTGAGACAAAAAATCCAGAACAAAAACTCCTTAAGACTAAAAAGAAAACTTAATCATACTAAACAGACTCTGCAAACTAAAAGAGACTCCAGAACTCCACAAATAACTCATCACCTAAGGGACCTGGACCACCCCAGTCAAAGGCCTATAGAGACTAGAACTTCCATGCTGCTCCAGTGATCTGAGCTTGCCCACCCCCTTATCCCCCCGCAACTTTAATTTTGAGCCCAATGTTAATTCCTCCAACCACTCCTTCTCTGCCACAGCTGGCTCCTCCATGTTGGCCATCTCTTTATCTTTGTCTCCCAAACCAGAGGTTTTGTAAAAATCCATAGTGCCCCGCATGTGGAACTTCTTCAGGTGAGCCGCTGCCGCCTTCTGCTTAAGCAGAGTGCAATCCAACTCCTCCAGCTGATAACTTCCACCAGGAAAGTGACTTAAAATCCAAGAAGGGCCATTCCAGCTATCCGCAAAAAGCTTACCCCACTGCATCTCCAAGCTCCAATTGTAAAGCAGAGAAGATTTCCATTCTGCAATGTTTCCTCCAAGCAATTGGAACAAATCTTGTCCCAGTACCAGACTGACTTAGCGCAACTGTCCTGCAGCCTCTTTGCCCCCTTTGCCACAAATTCATTTCTCTGCAAGAGTTGCTCTGCCTGCGCCACAACCAAATCCTCCGTGGTTTTAAAGTTCCACCAGTTGATAGAATGATAAGTGAGGGTTTCAATATCCACTGGAAGCACCGGCTTCCATTTGTAAAAAAGTTCATAAGGCAAGTACCCCATACCCCGCTTGACTGATATCCAATTTGCAAAGAACACAACCGGCAAGGTTTCTTGCCACTTCTTCCCGCTTTTTCCGCAGATATTGAAAATTGCGTCCTTGATTGGCTGATGCCCTTTCCCTATTGCCCCATCTTCCTCCGGATAATACTCTGTAACCCGCACAAACTTAACACCACAAGATTCAACTAGTTTCCAAAGAGCACCCCAAAACTCCGCTCCGCCGTCCACCATGATGAGCCCCAAACACCCAAGATGGGCAAACTAATCCTCCTCCAAAAACTGTCCAACTTTCTACTTTGATAATTTAACCAATGAACGCGCCTCCACCCATCCAAACAAGTTGTCCCAAGCCACAAGTAGATATGGGAACTTCCCCACCTTGATATGGACCACATCCAGCAAGACTCTTCCAAAAAGAGTGTCCTCTCCCGTTGGAATACCCACCTCCCAAGGCAACCTGGTACTCTGCTTTGGACACGCCTTGCAGCTCCACATCCAATCCTGCACTGTCTGTCCTAGACCCAGACGCCAGAACCTGGTCTTAACTCTTCTACAAGTTTCTGCCTCCCCCCGGTGCCCCAAGTTGTCATTGAGGCTCCTCAAAAAGTCCTCCTGATCCTCCCATTTTGTGACCACAACCAGGGGTACTGGAAGTGCCCGTCCTGACAAAAGAAATGCAGAAACTTCTTCCAAACCCACCTCACCTCCATCTGCGGCAAACCTTCCAGAAAATGAGGCATCCAAAGATACTCCTCTAACGCCTGAAACCTACCAAAGCACTTCAGAGGAAGTTTGCCAACTTCCGCAGCTGTTGCTGCCACCGTTAAAAGCCTCTTCTCCACATCCAAATCCTCCTCCGCTGCTTGTGGGACCTCTGGATATTGCAATAAAGCATTTGGAATTGTAAAAACCTTCCCAGGAATGTGCCTGACCATGAAATTGAACAACTGTAAGTATGAAATCCACCAAGTCATAGGATCATTGGACAAGGTTGGGGAATTAATCATCCTAGCTAGTGCCTCTGCATCTACCAGGAGTTCAAACATCACCCACCATAGCACATGCTGCAATCTTGGCACAATCCTTGTCACCACGCACAACTCAAACTTGGGCCGCAAGTACCAGGCTTTGACCTCCAAAAAATTACCAACTTGTAGAGCACTGGCCTCTCCTTCCCTTCATCTTCCTGGGTACAAACACCTCCTGCACCAAACTTGCTAGAGTCTACCGCCAGTTGGATTCCCCCCCTTCTTGTAATCCAGGTCCTTCAACAGTATCACCCGCCAAAAAATCTCCTTCAACTCCAGGAACGTGCAATCACATTCCTCCTTCCAATTCCACTCCACACCTTTCCAAATCAGCCTCTGCAACAGGCTTTCTATCTCTTCAAAACACTTGATGAAGATCCAAACCCATCCACATAGACCTAGAAACTGGGAAACATGAGTAGCATTCTGCGGACTATGCCACTCCAGAACCTTATTGACTTTGGTGTTAGTGATCTTCCTCCCTTTTGTTGAAAATTTGTGACCAAGGACTTCTAAGGCTGGAACACATACCACAAACTTTTTAACCAAGACAGTCAATCCCACTTCCTCAATCCAGAACAGCATCATCTCCAAAGTCTGCGCATATTCCCCAACAAACCCCCTGATACCCAAATTACCCACAATGTTCCCTGCCATAGTTTCTCAGCCGCCCCTTGATACCCTCTTTGTTGATGAATATCAGCACCATTTCTGGGACATCACCCTGCCAAATCAACTTCATCTGTGCCTGGTAAACCACCACAAAATTAGTTGCCCCCTGCAGAAGCCAAGTCAATTGAAGTTTCCCCAATTGCCTCTCAAACGCAGTCATTGGGCGGGACTCCTGATGTAGCTCCCATTGGTTGTACCCCCCATCACATCCACCAACCCTTAGCAGACTCTCCCCGTCATATTCTTCACAAAATCCTCCACCTGCGGAGGAAACCCAGTGTCTCTGATAGTGACTGAGTTCAACTTTTACAGGTTTTGGACAATCCACAGACTCTTCCTGTCCTGTTTCAGCACTGAAAAAATTGGACTAGAATAGCTAGAACAAGAAGGCTTGTAAATAACTGTCCGCAATTGCTCCGGCACCAACTCCGTAAACTGATTCCTAAAAGCTGCCGGAATAGGAATGGGTTTGATCTGCCAAGGGTCATGAGGAACTGTTGGTATCCAGTAGGGGTCTGCAATCTTGCGTTTGAGCAAACCTTGCTCCTCCAGACAAAAGGATAGTGCCTTCCTCTGCATGACAGTTAATGTTTTCAGAAACTTCACCTCCTCCTCTCGCAACCACCCCTCCGGTCCAAGGTTGAGTTCTGCCATCTGCTCCTCCATTACGCCCATCAAATCCTCCTTTAGAATTGCGGGTGTCAGCGGCAACTCATATGGGTCCCGTGACCAACGAATTGGCCTCCTTGTTTTGTTGAGTCCCTGCAGCATTGGCTTGTTATTTGACTGTAATTTCTTGGAAACTGGTTTGTACTTGCCACCAAAAGTCTGCACTTTGGTCAACTTTGATCCTCCAGATGTCTCCTCCCCCTGTAACCATTGGCCTGCAACAAAATCCGGGTTGCTAACAATTGTGGCACAAGGGTAGCTGCTTGTTCTAACACCCATTGGAGGCAAATAAAAGAAAGGACCCAATTTTGATCCTATCCCCGCTCCCATCATTGTTACACCAATTCCCATTTTCCTCCATTCCTCCCAAAGCACACTGAACTGTGCCATGGGGGTTCCCCCATGCTCCTCATCTGTTGACCATCTGTGCAAGGATGGAGCATTCTCCGCACAGGCAACACGGCCAACATCTAAAAATCCTCTGCCGCCGGATTGTTGTGACCGCCACTCCAATTTTCCCATCTGCCTTCCTTGGGCTAGAAAATGGTCATTTTGTACCATTTCCCCAAGGCGTCCCCAAAAGTAAGGAGTTCCTCCCTAGTATCCAGAGGGAATCCAAGAGATGCTTCGAAAGCAAAAAGGAATGGCCTACCAAGTATGACCTCCAACCCACTTACTACCAAATACAACAGTGGAGCCAATACCTTAGCCACTTCTGTCATCTCCTTCTCCACTACAACTTTGACCACACATTTGAAACCACCCAAAGCCCGTAACACAATATTTGCCTTGTGTTGGACCAACCCCGTGTCTGTTGCCAACTTCAATAGGAGGAAATTCACCATTGAGCCACTATTGACCATTGCCCAACACTGTTTGCCTCCAATCCACATTTCCATGTATCCTAAAGGGCACATCATTGCCCCACTTGCCCCCAGAAAGTCCGCCCCTGCATTAAGAGAACCCACCTTTGCCTCCTCCTTGGGTTTTGGGTTGTCCTCCTTATTTCCTGCGTACTTCTTAAAGACCGCAACCATCTCCTCCACCATTACTAGTGAGATTTCTGCCAGCTCTTTCAAGGTCAGGGAAACCGGGTGATCCATTCCGCAAATCCTCCTTGCCACTTCTGCAGCCCTCCTGTGGGATCCCCCTGCTTTAACTACCACCGCCTGCTCTGGAGATTTTTCAGGAGTAGTACAATCAATGTCCATTATCCTCTTGTCAGAGCAGACCACCTGTACCTCTGCCAAAACTTCTGGGGGTTTCAATTTCAAGGGGAACACGTACCCTGCCAAGTTTGTTGCCTCCTTCTTCTCCTCCGCCGCAGATTGAGACAAATCTATTGAAAACAGTTGATCTGGTAGGTCTGGAATAGCTTCTCCAGAAGGGCAGAAACACTCCCTCTCATCTGTCTTAACAATTTTATTCTGCACCTTGGAACTGAGGTGTTTACATGACCTTTTGAGATGGCCGTCCTCCAAACAATAATAGCATCAAAAAACACAAGGATTGCCATTGTTTCTTGGTGGTGCCCTGGGTGGTGCCTGAGTTGGCGCATGCATAGTTGACGCCTTTGGTGGTTCAGGGCTGTTGTGGCTGGCTTTAATGTAGCTTTCTTCCAAAAAAGAAGCATCTTGTTAAACATATCCATCATTTCCGCAGTTTCTTTTGGCAATAACAGCCCCTTCACCCTCTTCAACTGCATCCCCCCTTTGCTGGACCCTTTGGGTCTTCCTCCATAATTTCTGAAAGTTCCAATTTTCCAATGAACGCCGCTTGGATGTCCTTCATGTCTGGGAGTAGGGATACTCCTCAAATCCTGCAACCTGAATCTCCCATTAATATTGTGTTGTAGAGCTTCCTATGGAAACTCCTGTGCAACTCCGGGATAAGCCCCCACAAGAAAGTACTCTTTACTGAACCAATATGCTCTACCAGAATCTTGTTGCGGACTAGGTAATTTAGAATGCAATCAAATGAGGAATAGTACTCACCAAACAATGTCATTGAGGAAACACCTCCATCCTTCCCTGTTTACAATGCAAGACGCTTGAGATCCACTTCTTGGAACCTCTGCTCCCATGCCCCCCATTTATCCACTAGTTTCCTCCAAAATTTGTCCCAATCTTGCCCCCTATAACCCTCCATATCCTGCACATCCCAAAGGTCTTCTTTGTCCGGAATGAAGTTGACTATCTGCCTAACTGGGTCAACTTTTTTTGTGCCCTTGCTTTTGGCCGCATTCTTGAGCCGTTCCAGGAACCAGTGGACATCCTCCGGCCAGAAACTGACTGTGGGGTAATCCCTTGGCCTAATCTTTTCTCCGCTACTCCGCTGCTCCTCTGGCAACTCCAGTGCTGCATATGTCAATTACCCACCCATGGTCCTCCTTGGCGGCGACCCCACCTGACTTGTGGTCTGAAATGGAGTGCCTTGATAGGGCGGTGCGCTGCTGGCTGCTGCATCTCAATGGGTTGGAGGGGAGTCACCCATCCCATACTTGTAATCTCTGATCATCATTGAAATATTGAGGGTAAAAAAAAAGAAGATATAACTCTGCAGACGGTACCATATTTTTAACAGAGAAAGGAATTTACTGGCCAGACCCTCAATTTGTGGAAAGAAATTGTGTGTTCCCTAGAATTCCCCATAAAAATCCCACTCCAAGTTCTGGAAAGACCACTAGCCCTTGAGTTACACTCCTGTACCTCCGCAAACTGAATAAAATCTGCTCTGGAAGGAAAGCTACTGCAGCCCGCAGCAATTGGGAATCAGGCACAATCCCCTTCTTGGCTATGTGCAAAAATACTCCATACTAAGCCAAAAAATCCTTAAGCTAACAAGAAATGAAGTAAAAGTAATAAAAGAAGCAGACTCCCTAACAAGCTCCCACTTGAATTTTCCCTATTAAAGACTCCAAGTTCCTTAAGCAACACAGTAATTCTCCAAAGCAAAGGTGTTTATTGTATGTCTGATTTTGATTCCAATAAGATAAGATAAGATATCCCTCCCCTCCCCCCAACTTTTAGTCAAGGAAATGTTCCCCTTGTATGAAAAACTCAAAATCAATACTCCAAAAAGAATGAAAACAACAAAAGAACAACTTTACTCCTAACAACCTTTGTGCATTCCACACTGATCCTCCTCACCATTAGTCCAATCCTTTACCTGATCCCATTGTTTTCAGTAGGTTTGGCAATTTATGTTCCCAATCCTCCTAACAGTTGAGTCAAGCCAATGAATTACTAACAACAAATCCCCATCAATCTTCCTTTGCCAATCTCTACCAATCCTGCATGCAACATAACTAATAGATCCCCAAAAATCCAAATGCGGCCTCCTCAGCTTTATTATGGATTTTCCCATAATCCCGCAACCTCAGTGTGTAATGCATAGTCAGGCCTTGGTCTTCTACTAAATAGCTTTGATAACTTGCTTCCACACTTGTAAAACAATAGTTGCGGAGGGGAATTTATGTTGTGGTGTCAATTTATAGACACGGATTGGGAACTGCGTCGCGGCTGCGCGCTCAGCATTGGAGGCAGTGGGCTCAGCATTAGGGTATGCGGAGTGCTCAGCAGCAGCTGCTGTTTGGATCCGCACCCAGTGGATGGGTTGGGCTCAGCATCAAATGCGGCGTAGGCGGCGATCCGCCCAAGAGATCAGATTTGGAAGGTAGTGCGCTCAACTAGGTTCGCGGGCACGCTGGTTCAGATACGTAGGGGCGGAGCAATCTGCAGGCTGTAAAGGAACGGATGGAGCGTGCGGATCATGCCGGATATTACCGGACACCCACAATGGGCGCGGACAAATGGATACGGACAGGCGCGGGGGGCTCCAAGGAGGGCGCGGTGCGAGGACCGCGTCATGAGAAGGACAAACCAGATGGACAGAATGGTGTACGGACGTTGGGGGGAGTTTGGTACGGAGGTGGGGAGAGGAGGCTAGGGTTTCTGTTTTGGGATTGTTTTCTGTTTCTTTGTCATACTGTTATTTGCGTGTGTACTTAGGTTAGGGTTGAGGGGGAGGACTTATCCTCACTCTCAACTCCAGGTTGGGGAGGAGGGAAGGCATGGAATGAATGGAATCAGACCATCACATTACTGGATTGGATCAAACATCTCACCAAGAGATTAAAGGAACTCATACCGGATACACATCCAGGTGGAAAGTTCTTAGGATTGAAGGATTGGCAATTTCACTCTCTCTCTACTCTTCTTTATCTCTTATCTCCTTATTTCTATTTCTCATTTCAAGTGCGTCTCTGGGCATCCTCATCTCCTTTCAAACGCAGGGAACCGTTAACTTCCAAACCTTGGGACAATTATAGGGGGATAACCTTTATTCTTTCCACATCTGGGGGTCTGGCCAGAAAGTAACCTTCCGTTTCTTGTCTTTCAAAGGTAACTGGGCGCAATGTCCTATCCATACCTCCCTACAGTCACTCGTTCTTCTTCTTCTTCTTCTCCTTCCGTCTCCAGGTCCGCTACTCCAACCCCACTCTTGTCTTCCATCCCTCCCCCCCCCTTCCCTCGGCTCAACCCAGGACAAGCTACGCCGTTCCCCCATTGGTCTCCAGTGACCATGAACCCACTCGTCCGGTTTGCATCAGGCCGCGCGACTACCCTCACATCTGATTCAACACCGCGGACGTGGAGCAATTCATCTCGACATACAAAGGAATTGCAGATGCGGAAGGTGCATTGGGTGCCAATAAGGCCCGGCTTGTTGTCCTGTTCATTATGGACAAAGAGAAGCTCCGGGATGTGGAGGAAATGGAAGGCTACGAGAATCAAGATTGGCCAAAACTGAAGGCGGAGATCCTAACGCGGTGGGGTAGGCGCAAACCTTGATTCCGGGAAAGCGATTTTGACCGCGTGGCCTTGGAGGCGAGCGCGCGCGGAGGAGTCAGAACTTGGGTGGAGCTGGCGGAGTACACCTCAACATTTGATTGGATCTATTGGTACTTGTCAAAGAACGAGGTGGTGGCGGGACAGACGGGGGCCATGAAACGCGCGTTTCTGGGCGGTTTAGGCACTCAACTCCGGGCAAGGGTGCAGCGGCATCTTTACGATCACAACTTGGTAAAGCAGTCATTGGACGGGAGCATTGCGCTCCTTCTGGAGTTGGCTGTTATTCGCCAGGCTGTGGAGAGCAAGCTTGACTTAGAAGAGCTTATTGAGGATACCGCTAAGTCCTTCCCAGCGGGAACAAAGAAATCCGTCCCCCAGGTTTCGCCTCCGGCGCAATTCCCGTCCCTGGTTCTGCCTACTTCAACGCGTGTTCTGGTTCCTCAACCCGCGCCCGCCCCTCCATTAAGTGAATTGACGGAGCTTATGAAGGATTTGAAGATCTGCATGAGCCGTATGGGCCAGCAGCAGCCGCAAGGGCCTCCACCGCACATGGTGGAAGGGTTTTGGCCGCCTGGTACCTTTGTGCTGAGGGGGTGTTTGTACTGCAGGGTGAACAGTCATTGGCAATTGGCGTGCGAGGAGCTTACAAAGGATCTCAACGTGGGATTGGTTTGAACGGCGGGGATGGGGTACATATTTCCAATGGGTGAACAGATTCCAATGGAGCCAAGCCAGCCAACCGCAATGCAGCAGGTGCGCACATGGGGTCAGCAGGCAGGAACAACGGCGCAAGCGTCACTAGGCATTGTTACCGGTACCGGATCGTGGCAACCACCTTGGGTGGAAGCTGAGGTAAGGGTAGTGGCAACGGAAGAGAAGGTGGCGGTCTCTGATAAGATGGAGGTGGATGCAAAGGAGCAACCCCCGTTGACCGTTCCAAAACGGGCCGCACGCGCGCCCGGAATCAAGGTGCCTGCAGCAAATCCTGTAGGGAAGAAGAAAGCGGCGGACATCATGCATAGGGTGATGGGGAATGAGACTCCGGTCCCGCTGACCTTGCGGGAAATGGCGGCCGTGTCTCCGGTGGTGGTAGACGAGATGGTTCAGGCGTTGCGGGATTGCCGTCAGGGAGGGCTACCTCAGACGGTGCAGCGGTTTCATGTGGCGCAGAAGGAGGAGGGGCGCAAGGAGTGTGAGTTGAAATAGGTTTTGACTCCGCTTGCTTACGTGCCAATGGTCATAGCGTGGAGGAAGGTGTGGGCTATGGTGGACAGCGGTTCAATGGTGAACCTGCTGCCATTGCAGATGGTGGATGATTTGGGGTTGGTTTGGCGGAAATGTGCGATGGGTCTCCGCGCGCTTAACGGAGGGGAGTGTTGTGTGGATGGGGTAGTTGAGGACGAGGAGGTTGAGGTCGCAAGGGTCCGTAGCCTGCTTTCTTTTTATTTGGTTGATTGTGGGGATGTGATTTTGGGAAGGCCATTCATGTTTGGGTTCCAAGCAAGAATGGTTTTTGATCCGGGGGCGGGAACAGAGGCATTGACGGTGGAGGATTTGTCCGGCGGGAGGTTTGAGACAAAAATCTGTGATCACAGGCAGGGAAAGCAGAGGAGAGTTTTGGAGTATGAGGAGGAACCGGACGCGGCGGTTGCGACCAGCTGGGGACAGTGGCCAAGTTGGGGGGGGGGGGGAGGTGGTGGGGGTAGGGGATAAGTTTTGATTTGGTGAGGGGGTGCTCTAGCCGGTTCACAGACGGAACAACTAGACACCCCAGAATGTTTGTTTCTCTATGTTTCTTTCTTATCTGGATTGTGGGGTCTTTGCTGGCTTGGGGTTTTTGCAGGAAATGCAGGCGCGGCATGAAGACGGGTCCGTAAATGCAAGGACAAGCCCCGCGGAACCAGGATGCAAGGACAATCCCGCGGATTGGGGAAGCGGGACAAAGAGCAATTTGCGGGCGGTCTACGGGCATCACGCAAAAAAAAAGTGTTATTTTCTATTTTTCTTCTCTGTTGGTCTCTTTTTCTCTTTTTCTTTTCTCTCAGGATATCTCAAGGATGGGTGGTTGGTATGGGAATAAGCTTGATTTCGTGAGGGGGTGCTCTAGCCGGTTCACAGCCGGAACAACTAGACACCCCAGAATGTCCGTTCTCTTACTCTCTCTCTCTCTCTTCCCTTACGGTGGCGCGCGCTGGTGTTTGGTTGTTATGTTTGTTACAGGATGGGTACAGGGAACTGTGTGGCAGTTTGTCTGGGGCGGTCCAGGTGCCTCTTTTGGAATGGTTGGTCACTTACGGTTGCTCACAAAGCAAAGCCCACGGATGCAGACCTCAATCTCAAGCTCACTCTCACGAAGCGCGGTCGCGCACTTTTTCTCAGAAGGTCAGGACCTTGTGCGGATACGTTTATTTTCTTAATGAAAAGGGAAGCACGGTACAACCAAAAAGAAGAAAAGAAGGGGAAAGGGGGGGGCAATGCGCCTAAGCCATCTTCATCATTTCCTCCATCTCTGCCCTCAATGACGCCAGTAAGGCCCGGAAAGACGCCAGGAGCTTGCGCCGGGATTCCAAGGATTGAGCACCGGGAATCGCCAGGAAATTCCAAAGCATTGTGGTTGACCTTTCCGCAAAAACCTCAAAGCCGGCCGCCGGGAGTGCCATTACAATTGGAATTTCCGGGATCTTGGGAGAGCTGGGGGGAGGAGCGGCTGGTGAAGATGGGGCCTCCGGGGAACCAACAGGGGGGCTGGGTCCAGCTGGAGGCAATGACGGGACAACAATGGGTGACGGAGGCGGAGGGACGTCGGGGGTTGTAGGCCTCTCATCTGAGGCCGCTGGTGGTGCGGGCAGTGTCGGCGGTCGCGGAGGAGGAGGGGAGGGTGCTGGCGTGGCGGCGGGTTGTCCGAGAAGCCTTGGGTCCGGTACCATTTGGTTCACGCCAACAGCGGCGGCCCAAGCACGGGTTGCCGCGCACCATTCCTCCGAGGTTTTGTATTCTCTCCGTTGCGGAGGTCCAGCCCGGTGGAGAGGTGATGCCAAGTCGTGGCTCACGTGCAAGGTGGGGGGTGACGGAGCTTGGGGGCGGCGGGATGGAGGTGAACCGGGGGTGTCCACAAGCCTTCCAAGATTGAGTCTTTGTCTGAAACCACAAACGGGTCCGGACGAGCCCTCTTGCGCGGCCTGGGGGGGAGCTTGGGGCATGCTGTTGCTAAGCCAGCAGCAATGATGGCTGCAATGGCAAGAAACGCAGGGGCCTTGACCAGGGATGATCAAACACGCGTGCCCGTTCCGGGCGCAGAACTCGCATGGGAGCATGGTGGCGATGGAGCGGGTGGAGGACGGGGGAAGGCGGTAGTGGGGGTGGTGGGGGTGGGAGTGGAAGTAGCGGGGGTGGTGGTATGGTGAAGCAATGGAAGACTTCTGGGGACAGAACTCAAGTTGGGGGGGGGGATGTGGTGTCAATTTATAGACACGGATTGGGAACTGCGTTGCGGCTGCATGCTCAGCATTGGAGGCAGCAGGTTCAGCATTAGGGTATGCGGAGTGCTCAGCAGCAGCCGCTGTTTGACTCCACACCCAGTGGACGGGTTGGGCTCAGCATTGAATGCGGCGTGGGCGGCGATCCATCCCGGAGATCGGATTTGGAAGGTAGTGCTCTCAACTAGGTTTGCGGGCCCGCCGGTTCAGATACGTAGGGGAGGAGCAATCCGCAGGCTGTAAAGGAATGGATGGAGCGCGAGGATCATGACGGATATTACCGGACACCCACGAGGGCGTGGAAAAACGGATACAGACAGGCGCGGGGGGCTCCGAGTAGGGCGCGGTGCAAGGACTGCGTCATGAAAAGGACAAACCAGATGGATGGAACGGCGTATGGACGTTGGGGGGAGTTTGGTACGGAGGTGGGGAGAGGAGGCTAGGGTTTCTGTTTTGGGATTGTTTTCTGTTTCTTTGTCATACTGTTATTTGCGCGTGTACTTAGGTTAGGGTTGAGGGGGAGGACTTATCCTCACTCTCAACTCTGGGTTGGGGAGGAGGGAAGGCATGGAATGAATGGAATCAGACCATCACATCACTGGATTGGATCAAACATCTCACCAAGAGATTAAAGGAACTCATACTGGATACACATCCAGGTGGAAAGTTCTTAGGATTGAAGGATTGGCAATTTCACTCTCTCTCTACTCTTCTTTTTCTCTTATCTCCTTATTTCTATTTCTCATTTCAAGTGCGACTCCGGGCATCCTCATCTCCTTTCAAACGCAGGGAACCGTTAACTTCCAAACCTTGGGACAATTATAGGGGGATAAACTTTATTCTTTCCACAACGTTCAACCATGTTTGTTTTCCAAATAAGGCAAAAACCCCAGCCCATCCTTGTTGTTTTGCCACAGAAAGGGCATGCAGCACCAATGCTGAGCCTTGAATTTTATATTCTGGATCAGACAGTCCGCCAACGCACTTTTCCAAGCTTATTGTGCTGCAGACTTCCACCCACTGCTGAGCCTCTTCAGGTCAAATTTCCAGTGCTGAGCCTACTTGCCTTTGTATCTATAAATAACCACCACACCAGCCAACCAAAATCTGCCTGGCAAACCAAGAGACCAAGCTGCCGGCCGACCAAGCCCCCCCAGCGCCCCCCCTCTCCCTCAAGCCTGGCCAACCAAGTTCCCCCACCTTCAGCGCGGCCAAATGAGCCCCCCCACTTCCCCCCTCTCCCTCCAGCCCGGCTGACCAAGCCCCCCCCACCTCCAGTATAGTTTTTTTTGTTTGTTGATCATCTACCTTCATTATATCATACTAATCATTTTTTTTTCTTTGGTTTTTTATATGCCATGAAATGCAAACACCTTTTGACCCCTTGTTCTGTCAACTCCTGCCCCCTTTCTGGACCGCCAATGCTTCTCCCACCCCACTCAAAATTTTATACCACCAGATCTTTTCCTTCTTGATCCTCATTTCAAGCGCAGCAGGTGCATGTGAGGGATCAAGATGGAAGGAGATGAATTGAAAAACATAAAGAGAGGTGGAAAGCAGAGGGCTCTTTGGCAAAAGAGGGCTAAAATGAGAGATTCTGAAATCTCTTTTGAAGTAAATGAAGATGGGTTTAACAAGAAGGTGGTTTGGTCTTGAAAAAAACTAAAACCTTTGGATTTGTACCCTGCTATTTTGGCCAAAAGGAAAACTCAAGAACCCACCCCTGAAGAGTTTCAAAAAGGCAAACAGAAGATTGAAAAATTCCATTTCTTCAGCTCTGGAAAAGTTGCTGTTCTTGATTGTTCCAATTGCCACTCTCCCTTTGCAATAATCAAATTTCTCCCATTGAATAAACTATCCCAGCAAGAAAGGAAGGACCTCAACTTGGTCACAACATTCCTTCACCAATCAAAAAAGTTTGTAAACATGGTTGGTCCCTCAAGATCTTGGGGTGGGGAAATGTGGGCAATTGGATGGCAAAAATAAATGCACCCTTCTGAACTTTTTGGAAACTATTCGAAGAAATCAGCTTTTCAATCTTCCCCCCAGGATTTCAAATTTTTGAATCTTAGGTCTTACAAGGTATCACAGATTTCAGGCCAAATTTTTATAAAATTAGTCAGACTGGCACACAATTCCAAACAAGAAACCATGCCGGACAACAATATCCCCACCTTCTCTTCATTGGAATTTGGATCTGGCCTCACTACTTTTGACTGCTCCCCTCATATAAACTTCACCTCAGACTCCTTCTACAACTCTCCCCATATTGACAAAGGTGGTTTCTGTTGAGAAAAAGTTGTCTCTTCTGCTGCACAGTTTCTGCATACCTCACCAAGTGTCTTGTTTTCCCATTCCTCTATCTGTTGCTTTCTTTTCAGTACACTCTCAGTCTCCTTTCTTTTCTTCATGTCACATGACTTTCATCTTACCACTGTCACAACTCTCACTCATTTTGACCCTCACATCTCTCAATTAGTTGATTCTCAAACCTCAGACTTGACAACTGTCCAGACCAACCCTGCATTCAGGATCCCTCCACCAACAGCGCTATCAGTCAACTTTGACTCACTAGAAGAATAATTCTCAAAATTTGGCACTGCAAGATTCTACAATCAGTCTACATATAGGCCATCACCCCACCTGTAGAATCACGCAGGATTGTGTGTTTCTCTTCTCAGTTTTCTTTGTCTGTTGTTGTGTTTCTCCCTGATTCCTTTTGTGATCCAATTCTAACTTTTCATTACATTGCAATCAACAGCCTTCTTCAGGTTTCAGGATTTACCCAGATTTCATCACGGTTAAAAGCCAAAATGGATCCTTCCAGCTCTAATGCACCTATCCCCACACAATCCTCAGAAACCCCTGGACCAGGAACCAAAACCAACTTCAAAGCTCTGGCTCTCAAATCTCTGATGGAGCCTACCCCTCTACTTACCAAATCCAACTACTTCATCTGGAAAAAGAAGATTGAGAAGCTATTCAAAATGAGAGCTATCCTACATCTTATCAACTCACCAAAACCTCACGAGGAAATTCCTGACAACAACAAGATGGCTGGCTACTTAATGTCCAAACTTGAGTCTGCCATGAACACCAATATCATCAATGCCAACAACAAAGACTCCACCAAGCTTATCTGGTTGTCTGCCAAGAATCACTTTGAATCCTGTCAAGCTGCCAACAGGGCTTGAATGTTCTTCAACTTCCTCTACTTACCCTTTGAACAGAAAAACATAGATTCCTTTGTTACATCTGTGAAACTCCATTCAAGTAAACTGGAAGAAGTTGGCATTGACCTAACATTGGAAATTCTAAGCTACTTAATCCTGTTTAAACTTCCAGACTCCACAAAGTCCATAAGATTGCAAACAATGCACTCAGGAACTGACTTAACTGTCCCGGTTGTCCTTGGTCACCTTATTCAGCACAAAAATGAAGCAAAATCTAAGAGTCTCAAAGTCCCCGACACAAACTCAGCTCTCTATCACTCAAAGCCAAAACAACACTACTTGTATCCCAGATGCGAAAATGGAAAAGACAATCCCTCCGTCACCAATCATTCACCATCCGCCTGCTGGGTTGAATTCCCAGAACTCAAACCTGACTTGCCCCCTAAGAAAAGCAGAAAACCACCCGCCAAAAATCCTGAAGATTCTCATTTCTACTCATTCTTCAGTGCTAATATGGGCTCAAACATCCCTGAAAAAGATTGATACATTCTGGAGAGTGGTTTCTCCATCCATATCATCCGTGATCAATGCTGCTCCACAAAACTTGCGGAACAGTCTGGAAATGAGCGCATTCAAACCAGAAAACAAGGTGCTAGAATTCCTATCAAAGGAATAGGAACTGCCCGGATTGAATGCAACTTGAATACCATTCTACTCTCTGGTGCTGCCTGGGTCCCAGATGCTTCTGTAAACCTGATATCCATGGGTTCCTTGCTCAAAAAGGGGTGTAACTTACAAGTTGAACTGAACTGAAACCCTCCTAGATTCTTTGTTGATTGTAAAGACAAAAGAATGCTCAAAGGATCCATTCTGAAAAACCTCTTAATTGTGGCTCCCACCTCCAAAATCATCAACTCCTCTTTTTATCTCACCATTGCTGAAGTCAAAGATCTGCATCTGAAACTAGGACACGCAGGTATCCATAGAATTGAAAAATTCTTCGGCCACTCTATCAATACAAGCCTAAAGAAAGAGTTTGAAAGTGTTTCATGCAAGAAATGCAAGTTAGCCAGAATCCTGTTCAAAGAAGAGCAAAAACCTGCCAACAGGGTCTTTGACAGGCTCCACCTTGATTTGATTGGGACACTCAATACCACCAGCAAGGGAGGCAGTTGCTACTCCCTCACCATTGTCCATAATAAATCTGGCTACATTTCTTCCTTTCCCTTACCCAGAAAAGACACAGCCACTGCCACCATCATTTTTGCCATAAAGAATGAAGGTAAAAACCAAGCCCGCTATCCTATGGAAGTTGTATCTGACAGTGGTGGGGAATTCTTGAATCACAAGCTTGAAAATGTTTTTAAATCAAAGGGAATTAATCACATAGTCAGCAAGCATTATCACCCACAACAAAATGGGAAGGTGGAACACGCTAACTGGACTATCATAGAATCCACTAGATCCACCCTCAGCTCCTCCAACATCCCAAAAAACTACTGGCATATAGTCATTCAAGGTTGCTGTTTAGCGCTCAATCAAATTCCCAAAAGCATAGGTTCCAAATCCCCTTGGGAACTCCTTCACAAGACCTCCCTGCCTGAAGACTACCTCAAACCAATTGGGAGTCCTGTGGTCTACCTAGTTAACAAAAAAATAGCCATAAACAAGATAATTGAGAAGGGTGAGAGTGGAACTCTCATAGGTTTCAACCCCAGGCTCCTCTTTTACAAAATCTTATCCCCAACAGGTAAGTTAATCAATTCAAAGCATTTTTCCTTCCTTAAGAGCAACCTCAACCCAGGACCCATCTCTGAGAATGAAGGAGTCACTGAAACTACCTCCTCCAATACCTCAGAATCCTCAGAACTCAAAGTCATCTTGGCAAAAAACTCCAGTTCTCCAATCAAGCCTCCTCATCAAACCAATTCAGTAGACTCAGAAATCTCAAACAATTGGGCTTCAACTCAGCCTCTCTACCAAGAAGATGACAAACTCAAGCCTACCACAGCCAAATCCATCATGTTGGACTTCAAAAAGTTGAGCAATCAAGCTGTGGAAGCTGACCTGAGGCCTCAACTTTGTGACCAAACCCAGATCAAGCAGCCCAACCGGTATGGGGACTATCAATCTGATCCACCAAAGAACATCCATGAAGCTCTTTGTCTTGCCTAATGGCTAGATCCTATCAACAAGGAGCTGAACACTGCAGAAGACCTACTGGTCTGGGAAGAGGCAGATGGATCCAAGGTGGTGAATCACCTGGATACAACTTGGACTTTCAAGGGAAAAGAAGACCTTCATTCTGGCCTCATCACTTGAAAAGCCAGAGTTTGTGTCCAGGGGTTCAAACAGAGGTACGGTATAGACTACCTGGAAACTTTTGCTCCCACCAGAAAGATAGCTTCACTCAGAGCCCTCCTCATTTACAGTATCAACAAGCATCTCCCTCTCCTCCAATTTGACATGAAGGGAGCCTTCCTTCATGCTCCCCTCAGTGAAAACGTGTACATCAAAACTCCTGTAGGTTTGAAGAGAACCTCCAAATACCTGAAGCTCTCTACAGGTTAAAGCAAGCACCACTAAATTGGTACAAAACCCTGAAGGAGTGGACCATCTGTCAAGGCTATGTTGAAAGTGATTAAGATCCTTGCCTATGCATTCCTCATGATAGAGTCTTGGCGCTTTTTTTCCATGTAGACAATCTGGTAGTGGTCAAAAATGTCAAAAACTTCAAAGTGGTCTTCCTGGAAAAGTTCAAGGACTCCAGCGCGCACAAAATAAATACACTACTGGGAATGAAATTCAAGCAAGGCAAAGACTACATCAACCTCTCCTTACCAGCACACATCAAGAAGGGCCTTGAGGATATGAACCTCTTGGATGCCAAGCCACTGAATAACCCCTGCTTGTCTGGCATTCACCTGCTTCCAGAAACTGATGACAAGAAAGATCAATTCAAAGCACTCAATCTCAGCTATTGGTCACCCATTGGTTGACTCAACTTCATTGCTACCCTTGCTAGGCCGGACATCACCTATGCTGTGTCCAGCCTTTCTCAATTCTGCAAAAACCCTGGTATCAATCACTGGAAAGAAGTTATTCATGTCTGAGGTACTTACTCAAAACCATCAACTTCAAATTAACATTGTGCTGCAAGTCAGAAGCCGACCATCTGGTGGCCTACAGTGATAAAATATGGGGAGAAGACCCCAATACCAGACTATCTCAAACCAGCTGCTTGATGCTTGAAGAAATAAGAAATGATTTCTTTGATTACTGAAATCTAAAACCAGCCTACCAGCAATGAACAATATAGAAAACGTTAGAGAAAGAAACAGAATCAAAGTAATGAAGAAAAATAATGAAGAAATAAACAATGAAAGAGAATACCGCCGCAATATAGTGTAGAGCCAAAATAAAGTGAGAACAGAGGAGGATGAACACTAAAGAGATGAATTAAAGAAGCTTATGACAATAGGAAGACTGAACAAAAAAAAGAAAAGTGATAAAGGTCAATATTGGTCAATGATAATGCTGGCTGTTCAATTCTCACCATATGAAAGTGACATTGAAATAGATTCAGGTGAGTTTGAAGTTGTTCAACTTAGGCAATGTAGGAGATCTTAGTGAATCTTAAGAGTTGATTGAGTTTGGTAGGAGTTGGATGACAATTTGATAGATGAATAAAAGAAGAGGTTGGATGAGAAGAGTGGTTGGTGAAAAAGAAGGAGAGGAATAGATTGAAGTTGAGAGGAAAATGGGAGGGAAATGGAAGAGGTTGGAGGTCAAAGGAAGAGGATAGGAGGAGGTGGGTTGAGAAGGAAATGGGTAGAAGTCATGGAGAGGTCAATGTTAGAGAATCAAATCACGGGAGAGATGGTGGGAGCTGGTGGTTCATGGGAGTAGCGTGTGACAGGTGCAGGACACTTAGATGACTGCCTTAGGATTGGAAATCAGAGGAGCGCGCGGCCTGAGAGGATAATATGGCATTATTTCAACACTCCTCGTCATCTGGTGAGAAATGGACTGAGAAGCACTTGTCAGTCAATAGTTGGAGAGATTGAGAGAAGCTTGATTTGGTGAGCGAGTAGGCAATCATGTCGGAGGAATAGATGAGTTTGAAGGAGATTTGATTGGTTGATTATAGGTCTCAAAGATACTTTATCTTTATATCAATGTGCTTGGTTTTTGAATTTGATCCAAAGTTTTTTAATTTTTCTAATAAGCCCTTATTGTCAATGTGGAAAATGGAAGGAGAAAGTGGAGAGTTCCAAAGTTCTGAGATGATATGGGATAACCATAGATTTTCTTGAACTCCATCTGGAAGAAATGATAGTTCAGATTCTGTGGAGGACATAGTAATATTGCGTTGCTTCTTACTGTTCCAAGAGATCAGACAACCTAACCAAAAAGCGATGTTCCCACTTTGAGAGATAAGAGTTGCTGAATCATCCGCCCAGGTTGCATCCGTGAAGAATTTGATCAAAGGATGTCTAGTTGAGTCTGGCTTGAGCGTAAGACAAAGAGAGCAAGTGCCTTTTATGTACTTCCAACAATGAATCACTTCTTTCCAGTGATTTATGCCAGGAGCATGATTGAAACAAGAGAGTAAGGAAACAGAGGCGGACAAGTCTGGTCTGGTTCGACGTGCCAGATAATTAAGGATACCAGTGTAGGTTTTGTAATTTATGTTGAGTTTGGCAAACTCCTGAAGTTTGGTTTTGGTGGCAGGTTCAAGATGGAGGTGTTGATTGAGGGGAGTAACTACGGGCTTGCAGTCTTGAAGTTTAAGTAGATCGAGACCCTTATCAATTAAGGCAAGTTGGCTGAGTTGAAAGGATTTGTGAGAGGCATTAACATCCATTCCCAGGAGAGTGTCAAGATCATGAGCAGACAAGTGGGGGAATCTATGAAGAAAGTATTGCTCGAAGGCTTCAGTTCTACCAACAACTATAAGGTCATCAACATGAAAGAAGATGAACAAGTCACAATCCTTGTGGATGTAAACACAGGCGTCAGCCGATGATTGGAAATAGTTTAGTTCCTCAAACCAGGATGTAAGGGTTTGATACCAATTAGCTGGGGCCTGTTTTAATCCATATAACGACTTTTTTAATCTGAGAAAGGGAGCGTTTTGTTTAGATTCTTTAGGTGTTTTGATGTAGATGGTTTCGTCTAGAGGAGCAAATAAGAAGGAAATTTTCATGTTGAATTGCCAAATAGGGAGATTTTTGTGCAGACTGAGAATAAGAAGTAGCAGAAGAGAAGAGAACTTCCCGGTGGGAGCAAAAGTTTCAGAATATTTGACATTGGGCAGTTGAGAGAACCCTTGTACGCAAAGTCGAGCTTTAATTTTCTCCTTGGAAGATAGTGTGGCGGGTTTGAGTCGTGTGGCCCAGGTAGTGTGGAGGAAGTGGTTGGGCAACCCATGAAAATCTTCCCATACATCATGAGACTCAATATTGTTGAGTTCAACCAGTTTTGCTTGATAGACCTGATTGGAGTCCAGAAGGGAGGAGTGGTAGCTGTATTTTTCTGGTTTGACTCTAGCTGTTCTTGGACGTAAGGTCCTTCCATTAGCCTTGACAGAAGGAGAGTAATTAGATGATTCCGTGGTATTGAGATCAGGAGGAGTCAAATCCCTATCATCAGTATGACGTGAGGGGATAAGAGTTTCAGGTTTGCTTTCAATTTGATCTTTAAGAGATTCATCAGTTAATTGGGGAGACTCTTTTCGGGATGGTAGCCAGTCGTCACTGGAGAAGGTGTTGCTGATATGTTTGGGATTGTAATCAAGAAACTGAACTGATTTGGTATCAATAATTTTGTTTGTCAGATTAAGGATTTGAAAGGATCTGAGAGAAGGTGTATACCCAATGAGAGTCCCAAGTCCTCCAGGTGGCATTATCTTAGACCCATGATCTTTTGGAGGTAGCAGGTAAGATACTGGATTGCCAATGGGTTTGAAGTAGGAGAGAGGAAGAAAATGACCTTTGAAAGATTCATACGGTGACTTCTTGCTTTTGTGCGTAGGGATCTGATTGAGTGTGAGGGTGAAGGCAGACAGGACTTCATGCCACAGATTTTTTGGTAGCTGCGAGTCCAGTAGAATGGTCCTGAGTGATTCAAGAATGGTTCTGTTGAACCGTTCCGCCAAGCCATTCTGTTGTGGAGAGTAGGGATTGGAGAAGGATTGAGTAATCAAATTCTTCTTACAGAAGGCCTCCATAGTACCATTTTTGAACTCTGTTCCTCAATCTGAGTGTAGAACCAGAGGATAATATCCAAACGGCCTGGCCTCTAAGTCAAGAAGATTCATGAGTGCCAAGGGAATCAAATCTTTGTTGGTTATTGGGATTGCAGAGCAGAAGCGAGTATGTGAGTCCACTACGGTTAGGATGAATCTATTTCCGGCCCTTGAGACAGGCAGCGGTCCAATCTTATCTAAGTGCATTTCAGCAAAGGGCCTGTTGGCAGTGGTGGTGCGAGTCTTGTAAGAGGCTCTGGTTATCTTCGCGGCAGCACAAGATTGACAGTCGGAGATCTTCTTGAGTGGAAGACTTAGCTTGTTCCTCAATCGGTCGTAGCTAACCTGACCCAGTGATTTATGGAGGTACTCAGAGGAAGACAGAAAGGAGCAAGGAGAAATGGGAGAGAACTTAAGGCACGGAATGTTATTGTAATAGAAGCCCTTCATTGCAGAGTTGTCAGGAGAAGTGATATTGACAGATTCAAGATTGAACTTGACATTAAATCCCTCCAATAGTAGCTTCCTCATCGAGAGCAAATTTACTGTCAGATTTGGAACAAACAAAACCTTCTTTAGAGACAAAGATCCACTTTTGTGGTTGATTTTGATTGATCCTACTCCTCTAATTGCCAATGATCCTAGTCCACTGCTGGTGTTAATCAGCCCTCCTTCTTTGGTTCCGTCTAGATGAGTAAAGAGTGAAGCATTAGCTGTCATGTGATCAGAGCAGCCTGAGTCAATAATGAAGAGAAGTGAGTCTGATCAAAAGCACAAAGGGGTGCTAAAAATGCATGGGGTCGCTGATCCCCCTTGGGCCTTAAGTGTGGATACAGCATCCAGCATCAATGTTTGGGGTGGTTAGCCAGAAAGTTATGTCGCTTTGGTTTGCACTTCTTGGAGGGATTGGTGAAGCGAGAGGCGGTCCCGGCTAATTTAGAAGCATTGTCAGTTGACAAGCTAAGGCGCTGTTCATTCATGTGAATCCTCAAGTGATCCAAGACAGCATCTGAAGTGATTTCTGATGAGATCTTGGAGTGTGTAACTTGTTGTTTAATGACTTTTAGGGAGTCCGGCAACTTCCTGAGGATCATATAGGCTAGAACATCCTGCGGAAGAAGAGTCCCAATTTCTTGCATCCAATTGATTCCAGACTTAACTTCCAGTATAAAGGAGTTTATTTCACTTTCATTGTAGGTAATATTCTTGAAAAGACTGTAGATCCTGGCCCAATTGGCAGGTTGAGCGGAGACAAAGTGCTTGAGAATGTCCTTCCAGATCAATGTGGCGTCTTCTTTGTTAGTAGAGTTGATAATGGTCGTATGAGTTGATCCAGAAAGCTTAGATATGAGTATGGATGATAGAATAGAGTTGTCTTCAGCTGAGAGTTGTAGATTTTCAGAGGACATGGTGTCCTTAAGCTTGGCAAGGTTGGAGAGAGTGTTCATCCTTGTTCTCCAGATGGTGAAATTATCTTTGGTGAGTAGGGGTATGGCTTCAATGGTGGTTTTTAGGATGGCAGGATTGACATTGTCCATCTTGTCAGTAGGCGTACTGGTTTCTTGAGTACGAGATTCCAAAAGTTGACGGTTTTGAGCTCTTTGCAATTGGTTAGCGCGTTCAACTGTTAATCGTGAAGAAATAAGAAATGATTTCTTTGATTACTGGAATCTAAAACCAGCCTACCAGCAATGAACAATATAGAAAACATTAGAGAAAGAAACAGAATCAAAGTAATGAAGAAAAATAATGAAGAAATAAACAATGAAAGAGCATACCGCCGTAATATAGTGTAGAGCCAAAATAAAGTGAGAACAGAGGAGGATGAACACTAAAGAGATGAAGTAAAGAAGCTTATGACAATAGGAAGACTGAACAAAAAAAAGAAAAGTGATAAAGGTCAATATTGGTCGATGATCATGCTGGCTGTTCAATTCTCACCAGATGAAAGTGACATTGAAATAGATGCAGGTGAGTTTGAAGTTGTTTGACTTAGGCAATGTAGGAGATCTTAGTGAATCTTAAGAGTCAATTGAGTTTGGTAGGAGTTGGATGACAATTTGATACATGAATAAAAGAAGGGGTCGGATGAGAAGAGTGGTTGGTGAAAAATAAGGAGAGGAATAGATTGAAGTTGAGAGGAAAATGGGAGGGAAATGGAAGAGGTTGGAGGTCAAAGGAAGAGGATAGGAGGAAGTGGGTCAAGAAGGAAGTGGGTAGAAGTCATGGAGAGGTCGATGTTAGAGAATCAAATCACGGGAGAGATGGTGGGAGCTGGTGGTTCATGGGAGTAGCGCGTGACAGGTGCAGGACACTTAGATGACTGCCTTAGGATTGGAAATCAGAGGAGCGCACGGCCTGAGAGGATAATATGGCATTATTTCAACAATGCTTCTCAAGGGCAGCCCAATCTTTTGGAACAGCAGGCGCCAATGCTCGATAGCCCACTCATCAACTGAGGCCAAGTGTAATGCCCTCTCAGCCTGTCCTTTGGAATGCCACTGGATAAACCACCTAGTGTTGGAAGTCTGGAGCAAGCCATTCTCAACTCCTATGCACCTGATTGACAATAAAGGCCTCAATGACAAAATACAAAAGTTTGGGTCCAAGTCTCATGCCAAACACATCAACATCAAGTTAAAAAGCCTAAGACTTGACTGGGAGAACAAATTGATCCAACTCAAGCTGATTTCAACACACAATATGTTGGCAGATGGCTTAACCAAGGTGGCCAATACAAAATACATAGAACGGCTGGTGAACTCTCACACATCCTGATGCTGGGTTGAGCCTGCGTGTTGAGAAAAATTTGTCTCTTCTGCTTCACAGTTTCTGCCTACCTCACCAAGTTTCTTGTTTTCCCATTCCTCCATCCATTGTTTTATTTTCAGTACACTATCAGTCTCCTTTCTTTTCTTCATGTCACATGACTGTCATCTTACCACTGTCACAACTCTCACTCATTTTGACCCTCACCTCTCTCAATTAGTTGACTCTCAAACCTCAGACTTGAAAAATTTCCAGACCAACCCTGCATTCAGGATCCCTCCACCAACAGCGCTATCAGTCAACTTTGACCCACTAGAAAAATCATTCTCAAAAGTTGGCACTGTAAGATTCTACAATCAGTCTACATATAGGCCATCACCCCGCCTGTAGAATCACGCAGGATTGTGTGTTTCTCTCTTCAGTTTTCTTTTTCTGTTGTCTTTTTTCTCCCTGATTCCTTTTGTGATCCTATTCTAACTTTTGATTACATCAAAATCAACAGCCTGGTTCAGTTTTCAGGATTTAGGCAAATTTCATCATTGTGTCCTCCTATTCCTTTTTAATGGTGGTCCCAACCAAAAAGTCAAATATAAAAATTATTGACAAAACGGAAAAATATCAACTATCCATTGGCAAATTTGTCTTCCATGACTTGAGATTTGGAAAAGATTTCCAAGAAAAAGGTATGGTAAAGATGGTTTGGGCAGAAAATAAGTACAAGCATTGTACTTTTCCTTCCATGGATACTGCCACCTATAATAGGATGGCTATGTTTTTGCAAATTATCAAGACAACTGTCAAAAATTTCAAAGACTTGAAAAGCTTTCAAATATATTATAGACCAAAAAATGTAAATAAAAATAAAAGACATTTTTTAATTGGTGGGGTTGAAAATAGGCCCAAACATTGTTGTATTTGAATATAGTTTTTTACTTTTTATTTTTGAATCTATTATAAAAGCATATTTCTAAAAGCCAATGAATTGAGTAATTAACTTTATTTAATAAACAGTTCTACTGCTAAAAATACCCATGGCTACCAATAACCTATCTTTTTTTCTGTGGCTAGCCTTTCCCTCTCCTTTTGGAGTTGGTTTTCCTCTCAATCCTTCTCCTTTTCCTCTTTTTGAAACTCTAGCCCAGCCTGTTTTATGTGACACTCATCCAACTTTTGTTGATGAGCCAAACTATCAGCTTTCTGCTTTTGACAATCCATAGCCAGTTGAAAATTCAAGTTCTCCTTTTCAAATTGAAGTTTTTCAGATTCAATTTGTGATTTAAATGTTTTTTGGAGGGGAATAGGAATGAGCATGATTTTGAAAGCAAGGAGAATCAATCAATTCACTTGCTTGAATCTTGCTTCTCCATGATATCCTCAAAGCTAGAAAAATTTGAAGTGTTTCTCCTCTTTTTACAGCTATTGGGGTTGATGTTGATGGAATTTGAGGCCTTTTGCTTGCCCTTTGCAGAGGAGTTTTGGGTGGGAACGTCATTTCTCACATTTGAAGATGATGTGGGAGGCCCCATTGGCTTGAGTATATGGCCATTCAGGAATGGATGAGCCTGTTTTTTATAATCTAAATCAGTAAGGATTAACCAGACAGAAGAGAAAAGAACTTGGTACCTTACTTCAGAAGATGTTTATGCTAGTGGAAATACAGGAACAACTTGCTCCTCATTGGCCAAGTTGTTAAGTTCTTCCACCCCAGGAAGAGAGCAATCCAAAGAAGGAAGTGAGGGGTCCAAGGAAGGGTTTGAATCATTGATCAATACTAATGTAGACATGATTGGGGCTGGTTCTGTTGGAATTTCCTCCTCCAGATTAGATTGGGGCCACTCATAGGATTCATTGGGTTCATCATTGCTAGGCTGAGCATCCACAGCCAGGTCATCAGCACCTACTGAATCTGATTTTTGGGCATCAAAAGCAGCTAAAGGGGTGATATTGGCCTTCTTTCCAAAGATTTCATCCATTTGAACATAAGAAGGAAAAATATAGTCCAACTTATGAACAACAAAATTGATTATCTTTGCTTTATCAGAGTTGGTGATACCAAAGCCAGTGGAGATTGACATTGACTGGGATTTTTTGTACTTGGTTTGATAGTTCTTGAATCAATACTGTATCTTTTTGGATGAAAGATACGGCCCACCTTTGGTTTTATTCTTCAGTTCATTGGCAATCAGGAGATAACAATTAACATTAGAGGAAGGAGCTTGGCCAAGTCATGTTTCATTGTCAGATCCAAAGAAAGCATTTTAGTTGGATGGAATTTTGAGCCAGTTCACCAGGATGATGTGATCAGATCTCTTGAGCTGACTTGAGACTTTGGAATCTGATGGGGAACAATTGTTGAATCTTGAGTTCCTGGGGGATGTTTTCTTTGGTCCATTGGATTGTTTAGTGGACTTGCGGGGGGAGGATTTCTGAGGGGCCATTTAAAAATAGTAAGGGATGAAGCAATGAAGTAATGAGAGGATGGATGTGATGAAAGAAATAATGTGTGAGAAAGTGATGGGAGTGATGAAGCAATGAGAGTGATGAAGTGATGAGATTGATGAATCAATGAGAGTGATGAGTTGATGAGAGTGGTGAAGAAATGAGAGTGATGAAGTGATGAGGATAGCAATGAAGAGATGAAGAGAAATGAATCAAATTTTTGGATGAGGTTGGAGTTAGAATTTTTCCAATGAGGTCAGAGGTTGAAACAGGGGTGATGATGTGGAATGATGCTTTGGGGCAGTGAAAGTCCTAAAATAATTCATCTGAAAAAAACTATTTATTTTCAGGTAACTTTGACACATCTGATGTGAAATAAGTGAGTTTTTTTTGATTCTTAATGGGGGGTTTGAAATGGCGGATTTGGGTTGAAACCTGCCATTAAAAATCAAAAAACCCACTTCTTTCACATGAGATGTGTCAGAGTTAACTGAAGTTAAATTGTTTTTTTCAAATAAAGTATTTGAAGGATTTCAACGCCTCAATGACACATCATTCCACATCATCACCCCTGGTTTCAACCTCTGACCTCATCAAGAAAATTCTACCCCCAACCTCATCCAAAAAATTTGATTTATTGCTCTAATAACTTCATTACTCTCATATCTTCATTGCTTTTCTCATCACTTCATCACTCTCATCTCTTCATTGCTTGCCTCATTGATTTATCACTCTCAGCACTTTATTGCTTTCATCACATCCTAAATCTCATTTCTTCAGCCATTAATACCTGTTACACTTTTCAAATGGCCCCTCAGAAAACCTCCCCCCGCAAGTCCACTCAAAAATCCAATGGAACAACGCAAACATCACCAAGGAACTCTAAATCAAAAAAACCTCCCGCATCAGCTTCTAAAGGCTCAATTCAGCTCAAGAGAGCTGTGAACACCATCCTGGTAAACTGGCTCAAAATTACCTTCAGATATGATGCTTGCTTTGGATACAACAACAAAACAAAAGTTGGCCTTCCTACATCCTCTAAGGTTAATTGTATCTCCCAATTGCAAATAAACTGAAGAATAAAACAAAAGTTAGTCTGGATACTTAATCCAAACAGATGCAGGAGCAATTCAAGAACTATGGAGCCAATTATAAAAAGGCCCACTCAATTTCAATCTCCACTGGCTTTGGAATCACCAACTTGGATAAAGCCAAGGGAATCAACTCAGTGGATGATTATTTGGACTTCATTTGTACTTTTCTATGGGAAATGTTAAATTCACAACCCATTTGAGTTGTGTAAACAAGTAAAATGGGCTGTGTGGTATGCTAAACAACTCTTATTAATTTTTGTGGCCTATACACAACTCAATTGAGTTGTGTAGCCCCAAACAATGGTTTTTAGTTGTGTGGCACCACACACAACTACATTTGAGTTGTGTGGGGTTTTAAACAGATCAGATGTAGTTTTTTAGCATGCCACACACCCACCAACCTTTGTTGGCCAAAAGAAATGCTAAAAAAAAATAAAAAAAAAATAAAAGAATGAAAAACTAAAATAAACAAATAAAAATTTGTGGGACCTGGGACTCACCTGGGTCCAGTCTCATCCTCACATGGGGTGGTGTAACTGGTGGAAATGAAGCCCCCCCTCTGTCTTCAAAGATAATATTGATTTTTGTATTTGATTTTATCTTATTCAAACATCACATTGTATTGTATTTATCTTTTTACTTTTTTTTTTTTTTTGGGCACATTTTTTTGATTTTTTCAAATTTTAGAATGTTTATTTTTTTTATTCATAGGGAAGTTCCAAACACACACAACCCCTGGGGGGCCATATACCCCTGTACATGGGTCTAAATGGTTGTGTTTGGAACAACCCTTTGGAGTTGTGTATGGGCCCCCACGCGTCAAATGGGTCGTGTAGGGCCCTACACAACTCCCACACAACTGGGGGCCATGAATTTATCATCAACCTTTTTATATTCATAAGGATGAAATATTTGGAAAGAAGGCCAAAATCACCCCTTTAGCTAATTTTGAAACCCAAAAATCTGATTCAGTAGATGCTGAGGACTTGGCTGTGGATTCTCAGCCTAGCAAAAATGATCCCAAAAAAACCTATCAGTGGCCCCACTCTGATGTGGAGGAGGATATTCCAACAGAACCAGCTCCAATCACGTCTACATTGGAATTAATCAATGATTCAAACCCTTCCTTGGACCCCTCACTTCCTTCTTTGGATTGCTCTCTTCCTGGGTTGGAAGACCTTAACAACTTGGCCAATGAGGAGAAAGTTATTCAACTATATCCAGTAAAATCAAAATCTGTTCAAGTAAGGAAGCAAGTTCTTTTCTTTTCTGTCTGGTTAATCCTGACTGATCTATATTGTAAAAAAACAGCCACATTTATTCCTGAATGGCCAAAAATTCAAGCCAATGGGGGCTCCCACATTGCCTTCAAAGGAGATTTATGATGTTCCCACACAAAAATCCTCTGCAAAGGGAAAGAAAAAGGCCTCCAATTCAATCAAAATCAACCCCAATAGCCATCAAAAGAGGAGAAACACTTCCAATTTTTCTGGCTTTGAAGATATCATGGAGAAGCAATATTCAAGGAATTGAATAGAATGAATCTACCTCAACAGCAGGAAAAATACACTGCTTATACTTATTTGCTGCCCAAATCATTTTAACCATTCCTTTTTATTTGAAATCAATATCAAAAAACAATTCAGCAAAAAAAATGGCCATCAGATACTTGGTATTCTTGCTCATTTTCAATAATTTTTCCATTTGATTTTTTGTCTGGAACAACTAGTAAAAAGGAGTAGGAAGAGCTGTCACCTTGGTCAATGTGGGGAGAATTTTAGAAGGAATTTGAAGTGAATTTGAAGTGGGGGGGCACAGTCACAAGGAGTGAGCAAGGATCCAAATTCAAATGAAGAGAAAGAGGGGGTATTGATGTCCAGCATTGTTTGACAGTTGGAATCATGTGCCAGTCTGGCTAACTTTTGAAACATTTGGCATAAGATTTTTGAGGCCTTGTCAGACTTATGGTTAAAAAAAGCAAATTCTTGAGGGGAATATTGAATAGCTGCTTTCTTCAAATATTTTCCAAATAGTTCAGAAGGGTGAATCAATTCTTGCCATCCAATTTCCCACATTTTTCCACCCCAATATATTGAGGGACCAACAGTGTTGAAATATTTTTTGGATTGGTGAAGGAAGGTGGTGACCAAGTTGATGTCCTTCTTCTCTTCTTCATAGATTTTATTCAACAGGATAAATCAAATTATTGCAACCAGAGCCTCATGGTCCAATTGATTGTGAAAAATAATTTCCCAGAGGAGAAGAAATGGAACTTTTGTATCTTTGGTTTGGCCTTTTCAAACTATTCAGGGGAGGGTTTTTGATGGTTTTTTTTTTCCAGAAGTGATGGCGAGATACTGATCCAAAGGCTGTAGTTTTTGCTCAGACCACACAACCTGGTCATTGATCCCTCCCTCTTCTATCTCCGAAGATATTTTGGAATCTTGGTATTGAGCCCTCCTTTGCTTACAAGCCCAATTCTTTCCACCTCTCTGTATGCTTATAAAATAATTTCCTCCCATAAAAATGCTTCAATTGAGGTGAGGATCAAGAAAGCATTCAAGTGACTGTTTAACATTTTGAGTTTAGTGGGAGAAGAATTGGACCGCTGGAAAAATGTAGGTTGTAGACCAAGCAAGGGCTGGAAAGATGCGTTTCATTGCATGGAATCAACAAAAACCCAAAAAAAACATCCATTAGTGAGTTATAATGGAGGGAGATGATCAACAGAAATAGAAAAAAAAATTAAAAAGTACCGGTCAATCTTCCCCCCCCCAAAAAAAAAGGAGTAGGAGGAGGGGGGGGGGGTGCTGACCTGGGGAAGGGTGATGAGCAATGGAGGAGCAAGGAGGGGGGGGATTTCCTGAGGAGGAGGAGGGGAAGGGTGTAAGCACGCTTAATGTTGATTGATCAATAGATGATGATGATGATGGGGAGGAGGAGGAGGGGGGGGGGCCTAAAGGGGCAGAAGGAGAGAGGAGGTCAGCAAGATGAGGAGGAGGAGGAGGAGGAGGGTGCTTACCTTGGGCAGGGTTCTGAGAAAATAAAAAGCAATTGAGGTGGAGGTGGATGGTGAGGTGAAAGTGGTAAGTGAGGCAGTTTGGTGAGGAGGAGGAAGGAATGGACCAGTTGGTTTGGTGAGGAGGAGGAAGGAGTGGACTGGTGTAGGTGAGGAGGAGGAAGGATCAGACCAGTGGCTTGGTGGGGTGAGGTATGAGGTGGAGGTTTTGTGTTTTTTTATCCAATTGCACCAAAAAAAGAAGAAATAACTGAGTCAGCCTAGGATTCTTGGTTGTACAACCAAAAAAAAATTAATGTCATGTCATTTTTTACCTATATAAAAACTGTATGCTACTTATCAAAGTGAGCAAGTGTGAGGGGTAGAATTTGCTCTTTCACGGCAGAAGATGAGGGAAAAGATGAGACAGGGATAACTTGAGGAGGATTGGGAATATTGTCTTCAAATATTTTTTCCCATTCATCTTTGATGTTGGCCAGAGGGTTGTGAAGGATTAAAAAACTGATAATCCATTTGATGAGGAACTTCATGACTTTGGAATTTTAAAGATGGTTTTGAATTTACCTTAAGATGGCCCATCTTCCTTTCAGGAATCCTATGGAATGCTCAATCCAAACTTGTTATTGGGAAGAATGATAGTTGAAATAAATTTTGGATTTATCCTTGGATGAAACATTGCAGTATGCTGGAACAACATATTTCCCACTAGCATAAGCTGAAATGACCAGAAGGTATTGATCTTACCCAAAATAGTTCTCTGGTTTTTGGGAAATCTGCATCCAATTAAAAACATATGAATCATGAAAAAAAACCGGAAGGCCAGAATGGAGGGAGATGAACTTCTTGTTGTTATCAAAAACAAGTTGCAGTGCCACAGAGTATCTATAAAAAAAGATAAATCATATTTGGTCAGTGTGTTATCAAAGGTTTTATCAATGGCTTTGTAAAAAAAATGGATCAATTGACTGTTTTTCCAATCAAGATAGGGGTTGAAATCTAGCTTGGGCTTTTTGACTAATGGGGATAGTGGTTCCATAAACAAAACCAATGCAACCAGGAAAGCCTTTGGTCTCCATCACTTAAGATATCTCCTTGCGTTCTTCTTTTTTGGGCCAACAAAGGAATGAGTCATGGAAAGATAGGATAGCAATCATGACTCTTTTGGTGTATAAGTCAATGGTTCCATAACAAACCAAGAACATATTTCCTTATTGATGAATTGCTGATCAATTTCCATTTGATCCCAATCTACAAATAGAAATGGCCAATTGGATAGCTGTATTGCATTTAGGATTACAAGAATTTTTCTGGAGGATGTGGTGGTCTTCAATCATCTCCAAAAGTTTCATGAATGAAGGCAACAAAGTTTGGAAAAGTTTCAGGAAGCTTAAGTTGGGGATGAGATGAAGCTTTTGCCTTTCATACATAGAGTTGTGGAGAGTCTGTCTTCTTGGAAAGATGTATTGCTTTTCCAATTGAGAATTCAAAGCTAACCAAGATGATTCCAAATTGTAGTTTGAATCACAGTTAAATAATAAAACAATTTTGGTCATCTTTTTGGTGTTTTCAACTTCCTGCCAGGAAGTTTGATTGGAAATGTTGAGAAAGATGGTGATGTGATTTGGAGGGATGAGATGATGATGGGATGTGTGTGAAGCAATGGAGATGAGATGTGTGTGATGAGATGGAGATGGGATTGGTATGGATTTTGTGAGGTGGAGGTGTGTATGGGTGTTTTGAATGGGATGGATGGTGGATGGATGATGGTGCATAAATGGCAGGTTTGATATTTTAAATCCTTCATTTTCATGAAAACTGCCATTTTCAAATAAAAAAGTTAGGGGGTATGTTTATTTTGGAAACCCGCCATTAAAAATGGCAGGTTTGCCAACTTTGATACACTCTATTTTATCTTACTTAATACCATCTCAAACTTCAATTCAAATCTCTAAATATTCAAAGAAACAAAAACTTATAAAAATGTCTCAAGAAATTATCCACCCAATTTCCAGGAGTTTTCTCCAAATTCATTATCCATTTCTTCATTAAATACTCCAGATCCATCCTCAATTTACTCATTCAATCCTCCAGATCCATTCTCAATTTCACAATTTAATGAAAATATTGATTCCAAACCTCTGGCCCCTCCTCCTGAGCTATCATATAATAAAAAGGAGGAGCTTGTTGAGGCTATCCAATGATGGGAAAAGTCCCCTGGATATGCCATATATTCTAAATTATTCAATACAATTAAATAACCTAGAAATACAAATAGGATAAATCTGGGGAACATTTAAGCAACAATGATGGTAAAAATGTGCTAAATTGGAAACATTTGTCAAAAGAAAGAAGACCAATTACTCTTTCAGATTAATATTTTTAAATTTTACAAAAAACAATTGCATTTCACAAGGGTTCAAGTTGAATTTCAAGACCACAACCCTTCACCCTCTAATGGTAATTCAACTCATCCAGTACTCAGAAGGATTAAATGGCAGCAAGATGAGACAATAAAATATTTGAAAAAAGCTAGTTTTTGCCCTTTAAAAATTTCAAATAATCTCATTCAATCCTCCAGATCCACTTTCCAGAGAAGCCTAATCACCATCCAAAAAAACAATTTCAAATTCAAAACAATTATATTGATGAGAAATCTCCCATTGAAGCCTTGATACCTGAAATTCAAAATCCTGCTTTTGTTTACAGAATTGCTAATTTTGATGGTCACATCAGTTATTTATTTATTTCAAATCCTGATTCCATCAAGCTGGTCAACCATTTCCCAATTTGATTATGATGAACTAGAAATAAATAATAATAATTATTGAATGGAACTGATTCATATTTTTTTGGTAAATAATTGTTCATGAACTTTATTGGTTGCTATTTGTGTATTATCTCAAGAGAAAACCAAAAAATATTCATGTGAACTTACTCTATTCCAAGATTTATCAGAAGATCAAGAACCAAATGTAATCTTGAAAGACAAAAAACAAGCATTGATAAGTGAAATTCAAAATGTATTTCAATCATTAAATCATCTTCTGTGTCTCTGGATTGCCTTTAGAAGCATTCAAAATGATTTCTGGAAACATTTCAAATCTGAATAAGACTGGATACTGTTGCAGAAAAAGTTGCATCTTTGGGACCATTCAAAATCAGAATCATCCCATCAGGAGAAATTTACCAACAATTATTCAGTCTGGAATGCTCAAACTGCTAAGTATCTCCTTGAAAATTGGATCCCAAAAGAAAATCAATTTTTACCTTATTTTTTCAACAAATATTTTCACTTTTGAAACACTAGTACTTCAAGAATACAAGGATTTCATTCTTATATCAAAAGATTCATCCATCCCTCTACCTGCCCCTTTTCCAATTTATTTCATAACATATATCATTCAACAACTATTCATCTCCATGAAAGAGATATTGAAGCCTCTCAGAAAAAAATCTAAAAGCTGATTAGTTTAACCCACTGTGTGGATAATTGTTGTAGAAAAATAAGCCACTATGACCTAAGAATTATCCATTAATCTCATCTGGTCTCTGATTTCTCTATTTCCTGTTTGAAATGTGATCAATCATCTTATATGGGTAAAGCATGTATTCACAAATTTAAACCGGAAACCAAAAAGGGCAAAGTTTTCCAAATTAATGATTTAAATCATCAATAGCAATTTAAACCCTGGTTTGAGGTTTTTTTCTCTCTTTAATTTTAAATAAATATTTTTCTGATTGATTTCTATTCTTATTTATAAATTAAATGGTATCACTTATTCTAATCAAAAATCTGAAATTCCTCAAGTTTCTACAAGATAAAAAACCAAAAATAGATACCACAATGAAATTTTGAAATATTTCCAGAAATTCAAAACTTGTGAACAAGAATTTTATCTTGGTGAAATGAAGAAGCTGTTTGGAGGGAATTATCAAAATTTTGAATTCAAGAGCCTGATTCTACTCAAAGATTCTAAGTCAAAGGAAGAAAAAAAGGAGCTTCCAGTAATTTGAAGAAAACCTCTCAATCATCAAGCTCAAGAGATCCATCTTTCTTTGAAAATTTAGAAGGAAAAAAGAGGAAAGGAAGGCCAAGGAAGGAATTTGTGGAATTTTCAACAGCCGGTAATTTTTTTACAAAAAATAAATTCATCTGGTTTGAAAATTGATCAATTTTTGTGTATTTTCCAATTTTTTCAGAAATAAGGGGGTAAAAAAGGGAAATTGGAAGTTAAAGAAGAATGCTGAATAAAAGGAAGGGGTCAATTTCTATAAATAAAATTTGTTTTGTGTATAGGAACTGATTTCTTTGATAAATTTTTTACTTTTTTAGAATAGGATGATTTTGTGAATGAAGATGAGTTTTCAGAAGATTATAAGTTCCCAGATTTGGCTGTTATTAACAAAGTCATTTTTTATTTTCATATAATTTTTTATTTTCATCTGATTTTTTATTCTAATTTCTTAATTAAATCATTTTTCAGAGGCCTGCAGCCATTCACAATAAGAGGTTTATTTTCCCTGATTAAAACACTGATACAAGAATCAAGAAAGAAAAAAAGGAACTGGAGATGATGAAAATTATCATCCTCCTTGAAAAATTTCATTTTCACAAAAATAAAATTTTATTTGCACAAAATGAAACAAATAAAAGTGAGAAATTGAGTAGGTTTCTGAATTTATGAATATCTGAGTTTTTCCAGTTTTTTGGATTTTTTCAGTTTATTCTGGATTTCATGGATATTATCTTATTATTTATCTTGAATTTTTTAATTTTTTTCAATTGAAAAAGCAAGGAAAATATTTTAAGCATATTTTATTCCAGAAACAATTCAAATTTTTGATTTCAGTTCCAATAAAAATACTTCATTTACCCTGCAATTCCTATTCCACATGTATCACACTTTCAAGATGTTTTATTAGATAGAAAATGTGGTTTCAGAGCAGCAGATTTTTTTGCGGGAATGAAATCTGATTTTTGTACTGAAATAAGGAAAGAAATAGTAAAATAAATGTATTCTAAACCAATCTTCAAGCACCCAAAATTAATGCATTAAATCTGGGGTGAAAATTTTCAAAGAAGCAAGAAGCCAACTAAGCCAAATTTCTGGCCAATTTTTGGATGAAATTTCCATGATGCATGCCATGGTTTCCTACTGGCTGAAACCTATATGTTTCCATTGGTTCTATTTCCTTCCTTAATTAATTAAACTTTTATTCATATAAATCCCCTGCGCTCTCCAAATCCCCAATCTTCTCATGTCTGCATGATTCTTTTAGAAGACTTCAAAAATATATGTTCAATCTACTGATTCTTGTGGTATTTTCAAATCAGTGTTTTTTTTTAAAAAAAAAATAAAACATATTTGGCAGGCTCTAAATCAAGTGTGGTGGCTAGTAAAACATGGCTTTTCAGGTGGTCAACCAGTGGCAGTGTGCCATCAACCAGGCCATGGCGGCTTTCAAATGAAGCTTCCAAGAGTTTTTCTTCCTTAAAAAAATGAATAATATTTTTATCTAAAATTTTGTATCAATAAAATGAAAAAGAAGTAAAGATATAATCATGTTCCTGCTAGGAGAGAGCATGTAATATGCTGGATCTTTACACAGGAAAAATAAAAATACTTGCAGTGATTATATTTTACCCCACATTTTTTGGCCATGAAAACCTCTTGAATTGCTTGCTTGATGTGATGGAAAAGCTTTAATTAGTTTTTGGGATTTTGAAATTTACTTTAATCCTTTATTATATAGAAGGAGCACTTGAATGGATTGAGAAATGGTGATTAAGGACTCAGGAATTCAATCAAGTTTCTGTTTGAAATCCTAAGGTTCCCCATCATCTCCTCGAATTTCTATCCATGGTGGATTGGTTCATTTTAAATGATGATAATGGCCTTGGAAGGCATTTGAAATCCAAGTCTTCCAAAAAAAAAATAATAAAACCAAAACCCTTGGAATTTTTTCCACTGGCATTCAAGAGTTCAAAATTTTTTTAAAACTGGTTGGAAATGGCCCCAATTGGGGTTGCTGGCTTGGCTTGGGGGAATATGCAAAGAAAAGTGGGCTGGTTTCAAAAAATAAGAATAAATGAGAATAATTAACAAAAAAAGAAAGGAAGAAATAGATGGAAACACACCAGACGGGGCATTACGAGATGTTCAATGAATTTTCAAGTTAAATACAAATTAATCAACAAAAGCAATGAATCATTGAAGATCCAAACCTTGATGCCCAACAAATTTGGCTTTTTTTTCAAGTAAATCTGGTCAATTACAAGATTCTGGTATGTTAAATACTTTCTTCCAGGTGAAATAAACCCTATTCAAAACCCTTCTGGTGGCTTGAGGGGTGAACAAGACTTGAAATGTTTCTCAAAGAAATTTACAAATTTATTTCAAGTTAGTTGTTGATTCCCCTTTTAAGTTGGTCAAGAACTCAGTGAAAATCTCAGGGTAAATCTTGAATTCTACTTTCTTGTTAAAATTTAAAAGTAATTGGTATTCATTGATTATTTTTTAAATCTTTCATACCAATACATTGATATTTTTGGCTGCTTCCTTCTGAGGCATTGATGTTCATAGCAAAGTCATTTGGATCAGATGCCTAACCTCTGAGGTGGCAACTTCATTTGGATGACACTCTTTGTGGTCCAATCAATCATTTCAAGGAGTTACCTGACAATCTAAACTTTTTTGAGAATTCTTAATGGTATTGCAATGGAACCAAGTTTTGTTTAGTTTGCAAAGCTTATGGACAGGATTTTGTGCCTCTTAATCATCAGCCTGATCTTCAAGGTCTTTAAAATCAATGCTGTTGCTTCTGGAGTCAATCTTCCTATTTGTAAAAGTAATGAGGCTTGGATAAGCAACACAAATTATCTTGTTGGTCTGAGTTGATGAGTGACCAAGCCAGGTTGGTGACCCAACAAGACGGGTCCTCCTTGGCTGTTGCCCCATAAACCAATCTGGTCCCACCATCAAAAATGAATTGTCACACAAACAGAAGGAGTTGACCAACCAACCAAAATCACTGGATACACCATATTTTACTTAAAGGTCAAGTATGATCCATGGCCAGCCCCTAGATGAGATCCACTTTGGAAAAGCTTTGTGAACAAGGGTTCCAAATTTTGGAAGACAATTGTTCAGAAGAAATTGGATCTTTGTAATGAGTTCCTGTTCCCCACAAGCAAATAAAGTAGATCAATAATACAAATGGCATTGGATTAATTATTTTAGTAATATGAAGTTTTGTGGTTTTTATTTATTTATTCATTAAAAAAGAACAAAAAATGAATTCAAAAATACAGACCACCCTTTTGTATTGAATTGGTATAATTGTGACAAATATTTTGGTGTTTAAGAACCCCCAAAAGATACAAATAATTTCAAATTTATCATTTTATTGTTTTTCTAAAGGCCTATAAAAATGGAAGAATTATTTAAGCTTGATGATTAACAAAAATATTGAGAAGGATTGGTTAATTTTTGCATTTTTTTCCATGTTGGTTCCATTTTTCTTGATTCCAAAGAACCATCCAAAACATTATCCAAAGATATTCCAGAGCTATTTTATATATTAAAAAACCTCTTTTCAGTTAAAAATTCCCCAAAAGTTCAATCAAAAAGGCTAAGTAAATGGTTCAAAAAATTTAGTTTGAAACATTAATTTTGTGGTCTTTGTTTACTTTTTGGATCAAATTTTGAAGGCCTTCATATAATTCAATTTCTGTGTAGCAATTGTTTGGGAGGCTTTAAAAATTCAGCTATGAAGCTGTGACATCAAATATGCCAAATTCAAAATTCTTGAAACATCCATGAACTTAAGGAATACCCCATGTAGGTTTTATTTTAAGTAGAATTAGTTTACCTGTGAGTTTAAGGGGAGGGGGTGTGAGAAAAATGATCCACCTTGAATATATTTTATCACAGTTTTTTTTAACTTTTATTTAATTTTTTGATTTTTTTTTGATTTTTTTTATTTTTTTGGTAGAATTCAAGGGAAGTGTGACTCTACTAATCAATCAAAAACCCCCTGATCTTTTTATTTATTTTATTTTGCATTGAATTTTCAATTCTTTTGAGTTTTCTTAGAATTAGGGTGTATCAAAGTTAGAAAACCCACCATTATAAACCAGCCATTTTTTTGGCCAAACCCGCCATTAAAAATGGTGGTTTTCTGAAATAAAAATACCCTTTAACTGGTTTATTTCAAAATGGTGTGTTTCATGGAAATAGCGGGTTTCAAACATCAAACCAGCCAATATCATCCATCCACCATCCATTGCATGCAAAGAACTCATCAACACCTCCACATCAGCAAATCCATACATCTCTTACTTGGAATCTCTCCAACTTCAAAAAATTCATCCTTTCTCATCATCATCTCTCACCATCATCCTAACCCTTCAACCACTGCTTCTCACCCTCAAGCCTTGAAGATCTTCTACCAAGCCAGAAAAATTATCTTTTCAGTCACCCACAAGTGGACCCCAATCACCCCCACACCGTGCTCCTCCTCCTCCTCTACCAGTCATTGGACTCCACAAGTAACCCTCCTCCCCTTCACCCACTCATTGGAATCACAAAAGCACCACAAAAAACTAGCTCACCAAACCCACCAACCCACCATCACTGTCTCCATCTCCAGGTCAGTCTCCTTATCTAAACTCCCTTTTTGATATCCTTTCTAAAACCCCCCCTTTCCTCTCCCATCTTTGTTTCAAGCCCACCCCGGTATTCCCACACCCCTCCCTCTCAATCCACCCACCCCTTGTTGCACTTGTACTAACCACTCTTCCCTTGCTTCCTCCCTCCTTGTTGGCCCACCAGACCCCCCCCCCCCCCTGCTGCACCCCCTCCATCCACAGCCACTGCCAAAGAAATCCCTCCCCTCATCCTCAACAACCCTCCCCCCTTCAACCAACAACCAGTCCCCTCCCCTTTGACCAATGGAACCCTTCCCCCCCCCCTTTGACCATTTGACTGCCCCCCCCTCCTTCAACTGTGACTGCCCCCCACTTCAACAAATTGACAGGCTGATTGAACAACCACCCCCTTTGATCAATCAGGGGGCCATTTGACCACCCCCCCCTTCAACCAACAAATGGGCCAATCAACGGGTCCCCCCCCTTTGATCAATCAGGAGGCCAATCAACAGACCCCCCCTTTGAACAACCAACGGGCCAATCAACCAGACCCCCCTTTGACCAATCAACGGTCTGATTGACTGGTCCCCCCCTTTGATCAATCAGGGGGCCAATTGACTGCCCCCCCTTGACCAACCAACAGGCCAATAAACCGGTGTGGTGACTGTTGAATCTTTTGTCAAATGTTATTCCCTTCTGTCTATCCATTTTCCCTTCAAGCAACTGTTCCGCCACATTTTCCCAAGCTGAGTGCCAATACTCTAGATCTGGAGTGGCCAGCTCTAGAGTGAATCAAGCTATGCTGGACAACTAACTTTATTTATTTTGACCCACAAGTCACTGGCATGCCATCCTCAAACATCAAAGGTCTCAACACAAAGCCAATCAAGATCACCTGCAGCCAGATCAAACAAATTAAGGAAAAATCACCACTCTTTGGTTGTGACTCTAACTAACCAATCTCACTAGTTTTTCCAAGGCGCTCCTCTAGTAATCTTTGGTTAACTTTGTTGCTGGTTGATCCCAACTTGTCTCCAACAAGACTCCCATTGGTATTGTTTCTTTTTGGGTTCTTTTCTCTGAGATTTTGTGTCCTGTTTTTAATTACCTAATTTCCTTCTCATTGAAATGCAGTCTGGTCCTGGTCTCCAAACCAAACATACTTTCATCACAGTTAAAAGCCAAAACAAGCAATGCCTGAAACCAGGTCCTCATCAACGCCAGGACCAGGGGGGGACCCCATGAACTTCAAATCTCAAGCCCTGAAAGTACTTATTGAGTCCACACCACTGCTGAAGGAAGAAAACTACAGAATGTGGCGGAAGAAAATGGAAAGAATTTACAAACTCAGGGGTATTTTTCATGACATGAACTAATTGGATGAGTCGCTGACACTAGAAAAGGAGACAAAAAAATAAATGGTGGCCTACCTAATTGCCAAACTTCATACAAACACCTATAACAACATTATCAATGACTGCAACAGAGACAACACCAAAATTATCTGGCTAGAAACTAAATCACACATTGCCTCATGCCAATCAGCAAACAGGGCCTGCATTTTCAACAGCTTTCTTCATCTCACAATGATTTCAAACATTGAAGCATTTTTGAAAAGCATCAAAAATTTCTTAAAGAAGTCAACAGAAGTTGGAATTGAGCTTCCCTCAAAAATTATTGCTTATCTGGTTCTCTTCAAATTTCCCTCCTCAATGCCAAATATGAAAACCCAAATCATGCACTTTACTACAGAAATGAAGATAAAAAATGTATTAGATCACCTAACCCAACAAAAAAACAAAATCAGTGCTCAAGAAACACCAAACAAACCAGTCAATTTGGCCGTATAGAATGGACCCAGATGCAAAAACGGGAAACACAATTCTTCTGTGACCTCCCATCCTGTCAAAAGCTGTTGGGTTGAAGTTCTGTAACTTAGACAACCCAATACTCACCATCAAGGTAATAAGGGTAAAAAGAAAGCCATGGACAAAGCCCACTACCATAACCTTTCCTTTTTCTGGGTACTAAACTCATCCTTTCAAGAAAGGTTGACTCCAAGACATTTCATACTTGACTCCAGTTGCTCCATTCACATGAAAACCAAAAAGAATCATTTCCATTCCACCTCCAATCCCAATGGAGAAGGAAAGATCCAAACAGGAAAGAAAAATGCTGAAATTGAGATCAAGGGAATTGGTGATGCTATAATTCCATTTGAGCACTGCAAAATTGATCTCAGGAATCCTGAGTGGGTCCCCAATCCAACCGTCAATCTCATATCTCTTGGAGATCTGGCAGAAAAGGGGGAAAACTTGAATTTAAATTCAACTTTCTTTCCCTGCACTTTTGTTGTACACGTATGCGACAAAGACATCATCTCCGGAAGAATCCTCAACAATATCTTTGTCATCAACATGACTGAGGAATACAACTCCGGTTTCTAGTCCAGCAATAAACTATCTGAAATCCACAGAATTCTTGAGCACGCCAGTCTTGGTTGGATGGAGAAATACCTGAATAAGACAATCCTACAAAAGGAAAAAAAGAATTTTGAATTTCTCAACTGCAACAAGGCGAAAATTACCAAGTAAACCTTTTCTGAAGTCCAACAAACTGCCTCAAAAATACTAGACCAAATTCATGTGGAATTAATGAGTCCCCTCAATCCTACAGCTAAAGGCGGGTACAGATTCATTCTTAACCTTGTCAAATCTTACTCTGGATACATTGGGTGCTTCCCACTCAAGACCAAGGATGAAGTTGCAAGCACCCTTATCTTTGTGTTGGAGAATGAAGATAGAAAGCACAAAATATCTCCCTCAGAATTCTGTTTAGATGGTGGAGGTGAGTTTGTCAACCACAAACTGACTACCTATTTAAAAGAACAACATATCAATCAAATTTTTTTGGAACCTTACCATTCCAAAAATTATGGCCAAGTAGAAAGAGCTAATCAAATTTTCATGGAATCAACTTGGGCAATACTCTCAGAAAGTCAAATACCAAAGTTGTAATGGCATGAGGTTGTTTGTGGCTGCTGTGTACTGCTCAACCAAATTCCCAAGGAAAAAGGGAGCAAAGCCCCTTGGGTGTTGATGCACGGAATAGAGCTTCTGGTGAAATATTTGAAGCCCATTGGCACCAATCTCATCTACCAACTCAATGACTTGGAAATTTGATCCAAACTGTACAAAAAAGGGGATTCTGGAATACTCATAGGTTTCAATCCTGCCCTCCTTTTGTACAAGGTGCTCACCTCTTCCGGCCGGATTCTCAGTACCAAGCACGTTATCTTCACAAAATTGGCTGCCACAGATGTGAACTTCCAAAAGGAACCAATCAATCTTGACCTGCAATCTGAACCCATCTCCCATACAATTCCTACAATACCTGAATTGTCCAACAATCAATTGCAAGGCTCTGTCAGTAACTCCACAACCAATTTGATAAAAGAAGAAGAGGTTTCTGATTCTTCCAGAAACTTGGACAAGGACGCAGAAGTTTCCACAAGTCTCAGGCCAAACTTATGGAACAGAGACACCCTAAACAAAACCAATTGATATGGCTATCATGCGGAGAACCTGCCCAAGTCAATAGAAGAAGCCCTGAAAATCCCTGTATGGAAGGAAACCACCATGAAAGAATTCAATAGTATTGAGGATCAAAATGTCTGGGAGGAAGTTGACAAGGAACTAGTAACAAACGCTCTGAAGACTGTTGCAGTGTTCAAAGTGAAACATAACACCCATTCCAAACCACTAATGTACAAGACTTGACTGTGAGTTCAAGGATTAAACCAGAAATATGGCCTGGATTGCTTTGAAACATACGCCCCTACCAGGATAGTTGCCTCTCTTTGAAAACTCCTCACATTTTCTTTCAACGAGAGACTTTATCTCCTTCAACTTGACTTCAAGGGAGCCTTCTTGCATGCCAACCTTGACAAATATGTCTTCATTTTGAATCCTCCTGGATCAGGTAGAAGAAGAAAGTACCTGAAGCTAAGAAAATCACTATATGGCCTGAAACAGGCGCCCTAAAACTGGTACAAAACTATAACGGCCTGGATCAACAATCAAGGGTATACCAAATCCACCTGTGATCCGTGTCTATTTCTGAGTAAAGACAACTCCCCGGATCTCTTTTTCCACGTAGAAAATTTAATAGTTGCTGGAAACACAGAAGACTTCAAGAAGAAATTTCTCAATTGCTTCAAGAACTCCTCAGCACATCCACCCAATAAACTATTAGGAATGAAGGTAACCAGATAAAATGATCTCATACACCTCAGCCTACCTCTCCAAATCAAAAAGGGCCTGACCACCATGAATTTTACCAACTGTAAACTGGTCTCCACTCCCAGGACCGTGGGACTCCATCTTTTTCCAGCATCAACAGAAGATTGCCAAAGTTTTCTGGATCTTGGTGTGAATTATCAATCCACATTTGGCCGTCTCAATTTCATTGCAGGCCTGGCTGGAACCAAGATCAGTTATTCTACGTCCAGCCTAGCCAGATTCTTCAAGAAACCTGGATACTCACATTGGATGGAAATTTTCCACGTATGGCAATATCTGTCAGCTACCAAGGACATCTCCCTGCCTCTTTGTCCTCACTCCATTTCTTAGAGGCTCATTGGTTACAGTGGCGCCACCTGGGGGGAAAATCCCCACAGCAGGATCTCACAGAATGGCTTCATCTGCTCTTTCAAAGGGAGCCCTCTATACTGGACAAGCCATTGACAGCAAAACATCACTCACTCATCTAAAGAATCAGAATGCTTGCTCTGTCTAGCTGCCACTTGGAGGGCAAATGGCTCCATCAGCTACTGTCTGAAATATATTGCAAATCATTCAGCTTTACACTTGATCTCATCCATAATAAGGGTCTTGACAATAAGATAAAAAAAATGGGGACTAACTCCAAGGAAAAAAACATTGACATCAAAATGAAGAGCCTTTGGGATGATTACAAAAAAAAGTTAATCAATGTAATGCTCATACCCTCTCAGTCCATGGATGCCAACGCTTTAACCAATGCAGCTAACAAGATTTAAAACTGCAGATTGAAAAATTCCTTCTATTCCCCTTTTCACAGACATCTGAGTCAAGAGGGGGTTTTGAATCTGTTGTCAAGTGTTGTTCCCTTCCATCTATCCATTTTACCTTCAAGTGACTGTTCCGCCACATTATCCCAAGCTGAGTGACAATACTCTAGATCTGGAGTGGCCAGCTCTAGAGTGAATCAAGCTATGCCAGACAACTAAATTGCTGTCTTTTGAGCCACCAATCACCTGCATGCAATCCTCAAACATCAAACATCTCAACACACAGCCAATCAACATCACCTGCAGCCAGCTTGAACAAGTTAAGTAACAATCACAACTCTTTGGTTGTGACTCTAACTAACCAATCTCACTAGTTTTTCCAAGGTACTCCTCTTTTCATATTTGGTTAACTTTGTTGCTGGTTGATCCCAACTTTTCTCCAACAAGACTCCCATTGTTATTGTTTCTTTTTGGTCTCCTTGCTCTGAGATGTTATGTCCCGTTTTTCATTTCCTAATTTCCTTCTCATTGAAATTCAGTCTGGTCCTGGTCTCCAAACCAAACCTATTTTTATCAGTGACCAATTAAACCTCAATGAAAGGTGAAAAATTTAAAAAAATATCTTAGTTTTTTATCTTATCCAAAAAAAAAAAAATTATTATGCATAGCATATTTTATTTTTTTGCCTCCTCCAACTTCTCCCTGTCCTAGCAGTCTAGGGAAGGCCCATGGGTGTTCTCAAGTCCCCAGGCTCTGTGTTCAATTTCTCCCTTTCTCACGTTTGAAAGCCCCCTGGCCAATTTTTGGCTGAGGAGCGTGTGCAAGCGTTCTTGCTCAATCCATGAAGATTGATACAATCAGCATCCTCCTATCCATTTCTCATCCTCTCCCCTCAAACTGATCAAATCCCTCGGAACCCCTGCCACCCACTCCATCAGCATCCCCTCCTCCAATCCTGATCCAGATCAGAAAATCCAAGATCCCCTGCCCGCCAACGCTCAAGATTCCCCCAGGCTTGACAGGTGTCAAGTTGCCTTTTTCAGTCCCAATTTTACAAGGCCTGACTTGGAAATTTCTCCTCACTTCAGTTATTTTCAATCTAATTTCCTCCTTCCCATTTGATGTGCATTCAATTACGCCAAAGTAATTTCTCAACCATCTCATAGTTTGGCCCTTGCAGTCAATCCTCAACTCACTTGCGCTCATCAGTAGCAAGCCCTTGGTCATCTTGCAGCTCATCTGTTGGCCAGCTTGCTGAAGTTTGTTCTCACGATTGCTCATCTGTCCCACCTTTGCTGCTGGTGTTCTTTTTTCTCTGCCCAATGTTGCAACTTTTGTGGCTGTCACAGCTTCTCAAGCTCCTCTGTTATGGATCATTTCCATCCTCAGCATTTTTTCTTGTCTTCTTTCTCTTTCTGTCTTTTTTCCCCCTTTTTTTGTATTACATTCATCTCCTCTCAGACTTTTTTATTGTTTTGTTCATCATTTGTTTTTTTTCTATCTATGAAAAAAAAATCCGCTCTCATATGTGTATCCTCTTGTAAATAGTCTACAGGGTCCCTTGCCCATAAAATGAGGGGCTCTCCACTTCTTTTTTCAGCATAATCCATTGTGGTATCCAATCAATGAATCCATGGGATCTTCCCCCAGCTTTTCTGAAAAATCTAGACATCATCCATTGCGGTATCCAATCAGTCATATAATCCTCTGATCAATAAATAAGGTTATCCCCTGTGTGCCTCATCATCATCATCATCATCATCATAAAGCTGGATATATCTATTGATTATCCCCTGTTCCTCATACTTATCACCAACCAATAGTCTTTCTTGTTGAAGAAAAATTCATTTGATTGAATTCTTGAGTATGTTAAACCAATACTTTTATCCCTTTCTCTGACCACTTTGGTCTTGATCATTAATTTGATTGTCTTTCTGGAAAAGTCATGTTTGATTAAGAGTTTTATTAAGTTTAAAACTGGAGAATAGAGCCTCCCTGTGTTTCCATAATAGTTGCATTCCGCCACGCTACTCTTGAGTTCCTTGAGAAGTGTTGGGTTTTTCTTGTTCAAATGCCTCATTTTTCTGCTTTGGAAAGTCACAGACAAGTTGCGTTGATATTATGGCCTCCCACAGTTATCTGGTACCCTCCTTGTACCTTCAAGCAATTCATTGTCTAAGTTGGAAGTTTCATTGAGAACTTGGAGGAGGATTGGGATTGAGTTGATCTTTCCTGAGCCTCTTGTTACAACCAGAGCTATTAGCTTGTGGGCGCTGTTACTTTCAACTGCACTGTTCTATTGAACTCTGAAACAGACTATAATTTTTTTTCAAGTCTTTCCTTCACCCTCTTGCCCCGGAGTGTTTTGTCTTTCTTGCTTTTGTTTACTACTGAGTTATCCCTTCTCCGTGATTCTACATCTACAAGGTTCTGGACCTTCATTCAGGTTACATCTAAATATTTCTGTAACACTCAAGAGTGCAGCCTCAAAAAGCACCTTGCCCCTCCGCAGAACTGCCAACACTCAGCACCATTTGGAGTCTTACACCAGCCCCCCCCTTCAACCAATTGACGGGCCAATTGACCGCCCCCCCTTTGATCAATCAGTCAGCCAATTGACCAGCCCCCCCCCTTTGACCAACCAACGGGCCAATTGAGCGCCCCCCCCTTTGATCAATCAGGGGGCCAATTGACTGCCCCCCCCTTTGACCAACCAACAGGCCAATCAACCATCCCCCCAACCTTCAACCATTCAACAGGCCAACCAACTGCCCCCCCCTTTGACCAATTGACGGGCCAATTGAACCCCCCCTTTGATCAATCAGGGGGCCAATTGACCGGCCTCCTCCTTCAACCAAAGAATGGGATGATTGACCGTTGTGGTAAACCAAACCTTTCCTATAGCCAACAGACTCAATTTTCTAGTGTAACAACAGCTCAAAACCTCAAATTAACCTCAGGAATGGATTCTAAATCACAAATAACCTATAGTTACTCAGCCAAAGTACCCCACTATCTCCCATGGATTAGAAGATAAAGCCCAAGAAACCTCCAACTGTGGAAAACTCATACTCAACCAGGTGTCAAAGATCTGTTTAAGGCATAAAGACATACCTTGGAAACCCTCAAATACATACCAGTAACAGCTTAACCTCAACACCAGGACCATACACCAACCCTGTCACCTCACCCAGAATACAAGCAAATATATATACAGGAGGCTGTGCAGAAGTATACAGGAACAGTATAGGCAGGATAAAGTGGAACCAGTCTCAAAAAGAATAAAAGAAAAAAAGAAAATATACATACAGAAAGATGTGCAGAAGTATACAGTAACAGTATAGGCAGGAGAAAGTGGGACCAGTCTCAACCAGAACCAAACAAACTACCAGTACCAACCCACCCCAGCACCAGACAGCAATTTATGCAGCCAGAAGCATGCAATACCAAACAAAGTACCAGTACCAACAACCCCCAGCAGCACAAAGCAATTTATGTAGTCAGAAGCATGTGATACCAAAAAAAACCCCAGTACAAGTACCACAGTGCTACCCAGCAATACATGCAGGCAGCCAGAACCATGAAGTACCAAACAATCACAGCACCACACAGAAATTTATGCAGCCAGTAGCATGAGATGCCAAAGAAACTACCAGTACAAGAACCACAGGCCTAACAAGCAATATATGCAGGCAGTAAAGACCATGCAGCACCAAAAAAACCACCAGTAATGCACAGAAATACATGAAGGTAGAAGCAAGTAGCACCAAATAAACCCCCAGTGAATCCACATCAATAAATGCAGAAATAGCAGTCAGTACCAAATAAGCAACCAGAACCAGACCAACCTTATCAGCACCTCACAGCAATTTATGCAAGGCTGTGCAGGCATGAAAACCGTGTACAATTTTTTCCCAACCAGCAGAATTGCCTCAGTTTCATGCAGTGTCTTTTTTCTAACCAGCAGAATTGCCTCAGTTTCATTCAATGTCTTTTTCCAACCATCCAAAATGTCTCATGTACTTGTATCCCACTGTAACAGGGGAAGCCCCAGGGCACCTTCAAGGGCAGCCCTGAGCATCCCCTGAGGACCAGATTTTCTATTTAAGGAGGGCCTCTCTGCCCTATCCAGGTTGTATCACCATTCCCTCACAGGCCACTCACTCACCACTCTTCTTTGCCCTCACAGGACCTCTCATACCATTCATCCCCACCATACCATTATCCCACCCAGCTCAATCCATCCTAACCACCTTTGGTACCTACCCAGATAAATATTATTAGTGAACCAATTATAAGGAAACAAGAAATAAGAAACCAAGTTATAAAACACCTTTAACCAATTAAAACCATCCAACAGGTGCTTGAGTAAGGGTTCTTCTGTGACCTAAATATTCAGCATCATATTAAAGAAACACCTCCTCAATCAATAAATACCCCTTATAAAGAAAGAGAGCACAACAAAAAGAAACAACCAACCGTTCCCCTACCCAGCCCCCTGTGGGTAAACCCCTCCTTGGCTCCTCTCCTGAACCACCCCTTTTATAAAACCTTGAACCCTTTGATATTGGGATATTGGTTAAGATCAAATATATATGATCATTAACTGACCAATAATCAAATACATCTGGTCTTTTCTTCAATAAAAAACACCAATAAAAGTTCATAATTAATCTAGGTCTGATTTGAGACCTATTTTAAGTCTCAAAGAAACCAGCAATTAATTTGAATAAATTATTGTGCAGACTTACTAGAGGACTAGAAGGGTAGGAAATTCAAAACTACTCTTTGTATTTACTAATAATCTGAAGTAGTAGAAGTAATACTAAATTACCCTTCAAGGACTCCCAGAAAGCTATTTGCTACTTTATTTATATAATCCCACAGGAGTCTCTACACCGCCCCCCCTTTTATCAATCAGGGGGCCAATTGACTGCCCCCCCCTTTGAATGTGACTGCCCCCACCTTTGACCAACCAATGGGCCAATTGACCAGCCCCCCCATTTGACTGACCAATGGGCTGATCAACCAGCCCCCCCTTTCAACAATTGATGGGCCAAGTGTTGAGGATGATCATTGGGTTGATGAGGTGATGAGTAGCTGTGAGAAGAGACAGACCAAAAATTGTGCAGGGGGGGCGGGGGGGATGGAATGGGTAGGGTGATAAGGAGAGTAAACAAAGTTGGTATTGATTCAAGTGTGTGATGAGAAGAATTTGAGCTGGGATGATCATTGTGGGTGGGTGGTTATTGTTTGATTAGGCTGAGGGTTTGGAAAGGCACATTGGCCCATCTGGCAATGGAACACTTAGCTTAGGGGTTAAAGCATCACTCATCAGTGTTTCAGGTCATGGTTTCAAGTCCCATAGTTTGCAAAATTTTGGATTTTAGAACTTCCACTGCCCTCAAAATGTTATACAAAAAATTGAATTCCTTATTGATCCTGGAACCCAATCAAAGTATATTATTTGGAGGGAACAATATGGTAGGAGATCATTGGAAAAACATACAGAGATGTTTAATTGCCAATCCATTGCCAAATGATCTCTCAATCAATCTCTAATCAATCTCTAAATCAATCATGAATCAATTGAGCAATTGATTGGCAATTGATTTCTGGATTGATTTTCAATCAATCAAGCAATCAATTCCCATGTGCTATCAATTCAAGTGAATGTTATAAGATGAATTGAATCCATTCTTGGTCCTCACCCCAATTGTATTATGTGGACGGGAGTAGATGATTTCAAAAAAATACGGAGACAGGGCAAGAATGGGGCTTGTAAGCATTGGCTAAAGGGGCAATGCTTGGATTGATAGCTCTTGAATTGCTCCCGCATCTGTTTGGATGAAAGATCCAGACTACCTTTGGTTTTATTTTTCAGTTCATTTTCCATCAGCAGATAAACATTAAACTTAGAGGATGGAGGTTGGAAAACTTGTGTTTCATTGTCAGATCCAAAGCAAGGGTCATAGTTGGAGGGAAATTTGAGCCAGTTTACCAGGATGATGTTATCAGCTCTCTTGAGCTGACTTGAGACTTTGGAAGCTGATGGGGGAGGATTGCTTGATTTTGAGTTCCCGGGGGATGTTGTATTTGGTTCATTGGATTGTTTAGTGGACTTGCAGGGGGAGGTTTGCTGAGGGGCCATTTGAAAAGAGTACATGGGATGTAGCAATGAAGCAATGAAGTGATGAAGTGATGAGGGATTTGATGAAAGTGGGGATGAAGTGATGTGGCATTGAAGAAATGAGAGTTAGTATGTGATGAAAGCGGGGATGAAGCAATGAAGTGATGAGAGGATGGATGTGATGAAGGCAATAATGTGTGAGAAATTGATGAGAGTGATGAAGCAATGAGAGTGATGAAGTGATGAGTTGAGAAAGTTATGAGAGTGATGAAGGAATGAGAGTGATGAAGTTATGATGATAGCAATGAAGAGATGAATAGAAATGAATCAAATGTTTGGATGAGGTTGGAGGTAGAATTTTTCCAATAAGGTTGGAGGTAGAATTTTTACAAGAGGTTGGAGGTTGAAACCAGAGGTGATGATGTGGAATGATGGGTTGGGGCTGTGAAAGCCTTTAAATACTTAATTTGAAAAAACCCATTTATTTTCAGGTAACTTTGACATGTCTGACATGAAATAAGTGGGTTTTTTTGATTTTTAATGGCGGGTTTGAAATGGCCGATTTGGGTTGAAATCCGCCATTAAAACATGGCAGGTTTGCTTAACTTTGATACACCCTAATTTATTTATTTATATTTTGTATATTTTTTCATAATTTTAAAGTGTGTAATTATTAACTTTTAATTTATCATTATTTGAAAAATTCAAATTAAAATGGGCAATTTTAATATCACAACCTCAGGGTTGCAAACAGGCATGAATCACCATTCACAACCAACATGGGTTGCAAACGGCAATTCACACCTATTTAAAACCCAAGCCAAGTCGCTTCTGACTTGCGCAACCCCCAAATGATGCGCAACTTGTGTTTGGGAGTCACACATGTTTTCCAGGCCCATTTGGGACCAAATAGCCCCAAATGGGCCATTTGAGGGGTTTTGGGGTACCTAGGCACCCCTGGACCACATTTGAGTTCTTTCTACCCAAATTTGGGGATCTGGCATACTATGTGGGACTATTATTGTACCACAAAAGAAACTTAGGAATCAAAAATTCTTCCTAGTGGAAAAAAAACGCTTGACTCAAACCACATACACACACAACACACACCCATTGGATAAATTAATTTTTCTCAACCCAAAAGTGAGCAAAATTTTGGAGTTGTTGGATTTAAAATTGAATTGGATGCTAAATTACCATTAAATTTTCTTGGTTTATGGGAACAGTGGCAAGCCCAAGCCCTCCCAGATTAAAAATGGCTATGTTAAAGGTCTTAACTAAAAGTGTACTTAACAAAGATTTGGTGGAATCTAGGGATTTGGGTGGGAGTTGGAAGAGAAAACATTGAAAGCCCCAATTGCATCCTCATCTAGGGTTGAAATTGAGGAAAAAGATTTTTCTTCAAAACTGGAACAGGATGTTTTGTCACATCTGGAATTGACTAAAGGTGGTGGGTCAAATTTCATATGTCATTGGACTGAGAAAGATTTGGCTTGAAAAATACTAATGTAAGTAAGGGGTTCAAGAACCGCTTGACCCTCCTCCTCTGAGAGCCTTTGCTAGTAGGAAAGACACCAAGATTTATTGTCAGAAATGGGCAGCCATGCATGGGTACGCATTGACAAATTTCAATTCAAGGAAAGACAAATACATGAATCTAGCATGTGACAGATTTGAGGTTTATGAAGGTCCATGCCTCACCAAATTTAAAAGGAAAAATCACACTAGGAAGGTTAGGTTTCAATTTATGATCCATGAATGTTGGAAAGTAGCAGGTACCATGTGGAAGCTCTCAATTAGAAATTCCCTAAACAATCATAAACCATCTGAAAGCCCTTCAGTGCATCCTAAAATGAGGAGAATCTCTGGGAAGGACTTGGATCAACTTCAGGAAGGAATGAAATAGGGGCTCAATCCAATGCAACTTGAAAGGAAGTTGAGAAAGATTGATGTTGGACAATAAATTGATGATAAAACAATGTGTTAAATTTCATATCTCCCTCACTCATCCTTGACTCACTCATCTTCCACCACGTAGCCCATGCACACCCCAATGGGGAGTCTCCATCTAGATCTCAAATCCCTATTGGGCGTCACCAGATCACTGGAATAAAACCAGCACACAATCTCAGGAATGGATGACTTTTATTTTCCTTCTGACTCTTCAATTGTCTTGTCCTCTGTTTCTCATTGTTAAAATGCAGATGCACTCAGGTAATGTGCATAGGAGTGTGTAATCCAAATGGGATGCAAAAGTGGGCCTCCGCAGCCCATTGGACATCATGTGGGCCACGTGGGCCTATGTAAGTGTTATTGTTTTTGGGAATTTGGGCGCCAAAACACGTTTTTATGGTCTTTTGGGACACAGGCCCTCATGGGCCCGCCAGGGTGGATGGGCCACCCAAGCCAGATGGGCTTATTTGGGCATAAAAGGGCCCAAGCTTTATTATGGACATACTTGGCCAGACGTGCTGGCCCGCCAAAGTATGTAATTCTCACAATTCGGGCTTTGGGTGGCCCAGGGCCGCCGCCCCTGTCGCGGCCCGCTAGGGGCCACCGTCCATGTCGTGGCCCGTTTGAGGCCGCCTGTGTTCCTCGGTAAGGCCCATGCGGGGTCCAATGGCCCGCTTGGGGCTTTTGCGCAGCTGAGGGATCCCGCGCAGGCCCGGCTGGTTGCGCTCCGCAACCAGCACCACGGAGCCGGGGCTTGCAGCCCTGGCTCGCTCTCCCTCCCCTTTCTCACCGTTGCAAGGGGGATGGGGGCAAGCTGGCTGGGTTGAACCAGTCAGCAACCAACCGCTACAGTGCGGTTGGTCAGGGCAGGGGGGACCCGACCAACCCCGTTGCCCAAGGAGGTGGCGGCGCCGGCTGCAAGGGTAGCGACCGGCAGGTGGGGGGGAATTCATCACCCCCCCCCCACCATCAATTGGTTGAGGCGACCAAGCAGGACAGGGGCGCTCTCCCCCCCCCTTTACCAAGGGGGAGGAGCAATGGGCCTGGGGGGACCTGATCACCTCCCAGGCCAACTTACTTGATGACGCCCTGGGGGTATCAAACCCCAGGGCCCCTGGTGAGGGGATTTGACCGCCCCCACCAGGGATTTGAGAGAAAGAGGGGGGGACAGCATGTCTTCTGGTCACCCCCCTCCCCCATGTGAGTCTGAGACCGGACCCAGGTGTGCCCTGGGTCCCACCTGGCCCATTTGAAGGGCCAGGGGCCGGCTGCATGAGGCAACAAGCCGGTAAACAAGGCAATGAGGTCATCATGGCTGGTTGTAACAGACAACCAGCCAAGGGGATTTGACAGTTAAGGGGCTGTTTCAGCCCCATTGAGGTGGAAACACCAGAAATAACCGGAATAGGCTGGTTGTAAGGGTACAGGGACTGATGACATGTGGGCTGATGTAGTCAAAACCAAGTAACAAGGCCAGTAGAGCCTGTAGAGCACTTTTGAGGCGGAAAATTTGCCTTTTGGCTTGTTTTATCATGGGCTCACAAGTGGCCAATCTTTTGTACTTAAGGAGCTCTTCTCCCTGCTGTTTTCCATCCATTCATTCATCATTCAAATCAAATTCATCCAAGATATTTCCCCATTGTGAGAGCCCCATTAGACAATATTGACACCCAGTGTCCAGCATTTGTTTTGCTTTAAATACTGCTCATTTGCCTAAGCTAATTGCTGGCCATAATTCTAACACATTATCAGTACCATCATCATCATTATTTCCAAGCAAGATAGACCCTTATACCTTACTTTGGACAACCTCAAGGACCTCAAGTTTTCCAAGAAGATGTCTTATATCCCAGAGTCCAGCTCCACCAAGATAGTTTTGAATAGTCAGAACTATAATTCTTGGGCTGTCCTTATGGACAGTGAGTTGGATAACATCTGTTGTGGGGATATTATGAAAGGGGATGATATTTTGATCAGTTCAGAGGTGGAGAAGAAGGCCTATCATCTTATTCTTAGAGACTTGGATGAGCATCATGTAACATGGGTTGCTGATACTCTGTTGGAGGAACAGAAGAGGAAGGGGAGTGTTTTATGGAAAATTCTCAATTCAAAGTATGCTGGTGACTCTGTTCATCAAAAGGGGATTGCTTTCAATAGATTTTTTAAGTTGTAATTTGGCAACTGTAAACAATTTGTGGGAGAAGCTAGATCTAGTATTGCTAAGTTCAAATCATTTGGGCTGAACATGGATCCTGAGTGTTTGTCACTCTTAATTCTTCAAAAGCTGCCAAAAGAATATCAGTCCTTGGTCAGGATCATATCTCAGTTGGATCCCCTTCCAGGAGAAGAGGATGTGCTTAGAAGGATTGAGAAGGATGATCTTCAATTTAAGATGAAGGAGAGCACAGGAACTGCTCTGGTGGGCAAGACAGGAAAATCTGGGAAGAAGGCAAAGGCCAAAAAGGATTTATCAAAGGTCTTGTGTTATAATTTTCAGAAGAAGGGGACTATGCAAAGGATTGCAAGGAGGCCAAGAAGAGGAAGAAACCCAAGGAAAGTGAAAATGAAGACAAAGAGGTCAACCTTGCCATGGAAAATGTTGCTATGGTGGCAATGGATGTTTCAATGGAACAAGCTGTTGTGGAACAAGTCCCCAACAAGAAGGCTAAAATCAAAGAGGATCAAGAAATGGACTTGATTGATTATGAAGTATGTAATCTTAAACTTGAAAATGAGAACTTATCAGTGGCTGATAATTCTTCATTCCTTACAGGAGGATTGTTGAAGGAGGATGTTCTTGTTTTGATTGATTCTGCTTGTACAGACCACATGTTTTTTGAGCCAAATTTGTTTTCAAATATTAGAGATTTTGATGGTGTTGTAAATATTGGCCAAAAAGGAAGAACAATTCAGATTAAGGGGATTGGAAAAGTTATTCTTGCAAATCACATGGGTTTCAAAATAATTTTTGAGAAAGTGTTCTATGTACCAGATTTGCCTTATAACCTTGTGTCTCTTGGAGTGCTCTGGAAAAAGGGTTTCCAGATTTGTTATCTTAAAGAAGATAAGCTTGTTATTTATTTGAATGGGGGAACTATCCTGAGTGGACAAGTTCGGAATAAGTTGCTCTGTGCTGACTTGTTCAAGATTTCAGCTCTGAGCACTGTTGCTCACAATAGAAGTGGCCATAAGGTAAAGGACAGCAACTGTGAGAGTTGTAACTTAGGTGCCAAGACAAGGAATGTGTTCTCAAAGAGTAGAGACCACACAGAAGTTCCTAGAGAGGAATTCTCCATTGATTTGGCAGGGCCATTTTCACCAGTGTCTCTTGGGGGGGCAAGATAATTCATCAATTTGGTTGATACAGCAACTAATTTTGTTTGGGTAAAACCAATAAGATCAAAGGATCAAACCACAGAGGAGGTTTCAGTAATATTCAAAGTCTGGAAACAGAATGGTTTGATGAGGGAGATCAAGAGGGTTATTACTGATGGAGGGGGTGAGTTTGTGAGTAAAGATTTTGAGAAACTATTGAATGATTATGGCATTACTCATATAGTTACTACTGCTAGTACTCCACAAAACAATGGAATAGTTGAGAGGATGAATAGGACTTTATTGGAAAAAGTCAGAACTATTATGGCTCAATCTGGTCTACCAAAGTTTTTATGGGCTGATTTGGTGTGCACAGTGTGTCTGTTGCACAATATTGTAAGTGTTAATGGGAAGTGTCCTCATTATCAGTTTTGGAAGTTGTACCCCAAAACATCACACCTAAGAACAATTGGTTGCTTGGTGTATTATAGTGTCCACCATAATGAGATGGTTGGAAAGTAAGATCCTAGAGCCAGAACAGGGGCACCTGTAGTCTATGATTTAATAAGTAAGTCATATAGGATTTATTGTCCAAGGACAAGAAAGGTTATCCGTATTAGGGATGTAAAATTTGAAGAAAGTACCTTTCCACTCAAAAGGGGTGAACCTAGTTCTGTTCAGGAATCACAGCAGGAAATAGCATTGGAGCCTATTTCCCCAGCAGAGGCTGGAGAGAATATCATTAGTGATGATATTGAGGTGGCAGACATGCCACAGGAGGGTTCAGTACCCACTTCAGGGGAGTCTGTGGAATCAGAACCTGATGAGCCTCCACCTCAAGTTAGAAGGAGTGGCAGGATTAGAATGCCTGTTGATAGGTATGGGGAATGGAAGTCCCATTATGCTTCTGCGGAATATGAGGAAGATAAACTTCAGGAACAGTGTATGCTTAATGAGATTCTACAGTTGAGTTCAGAAATGGGTCATAGAGTTAACCCAAATAGCTTTTGCCAAGCTATGGATTCTGATGAGAGAGCCAATTGGAATACTGCTATTTTTGAGGAATTTGATTCTCTAGAGAATAATAGTGTGTTTGAAGTTGTTAAGCGGGATTCAGTTCCAAAAGGAAAGACCATTGTTGGGTCTAGATTTGTGTTAACAAAGAAGTTTGATACTAATGGAGTTTTTAAGAGGTTCAAGGCTAGATGCGTTGCACAGGGCTTCAAACAGAGAGAGGGTATTGATTACCAGGAGACTTTCTTGCCAACTGGAAGGCTGTCCACCTTCAGGTACATCATTGCTTTGGCAGTGGAGTTGGGTGAAGAAATCAGACAGGCTGATTTTGTGACTGCATACTTGAATGCAAAACTTGTAGAGGAAGAGACTTTTTATATGTCAATTCCTAATGGTTTCAAGGAATGGCTGGTTGAGACCAAGCCAGAAACTATAAAGAAAACCTGTTTGAGAAGTTTCCTCTCAGCAGATAAAGGGGAGTATGTCCTCAAGCTGTGTAGATCCCTGTATGGATTGAAGCAAGAAGCTATGTCATGCTATAATACTATAAGCATGAAACTGATAGAGATTGGTTTAAAAAAAATTTTGGCTGAACCTTGTCTCTTTGTGAGAAAGGATGCAATTTTTTTTGTATGGGTCAATGACATTATCATTATTGGGAATGGTAAGGAGAGAGTCATGGAGAAACTCAAAAAGGAGTTCAACGTAAAAGATCTTGGTCTGGCACAGCAGGTGCTGGGAATGAAATTTAGTAAGAGAAAGAATGGGATCAGGTTGGATCAGAACCATTATGTGTCAGCTCTACTTAAGCAGTATGGCTTAGAAGATGCAAAGGAGTTTGGTACTCCAATGCAGTCTAACATTTGGTTAGAAGAGTCTGCAGATGAAGAGCATCTAGAGTTTGTTCAATCTGGGAATGATTGTAGATCAGCTATTGGATCTTTGAATTATTTGGGGCAGTGTACAAGGCCAGATATTACTTATGCGATTGGGATTTTGTCACAACACTTAGAGAAACCATGCATGAAGAATTGGTCAGCGTTTAAGAGAGTTATGAGGTATCTTAAAGGAACAAGCAGTCTGGGACTGCAGTTTTCAAAGTCATCAAACTTTGACTTGGTTGGTTATTCTGATGGAAGTTGGGCAGATGGTAACACTAGGGAATCAAAAGGTGTTTTTGTTTTCTTCTGAAGAAAGAATCTAGTGTCTTGGATTTCTAAAAAGGTGTCAGCAATAAGTCTTTTGTCAACAGAAGCAGAGTACAGAGCGTACTTGTCAGCTTCACAGGAAGCAAAATGGTTGAGAAAGGTCTTAGAGGATACTCATAAACCACAAGGGTTTGCGTTGTTGTATTCTGATAACCAGATTGCCATTGCGTTGGCAGAAAATCAAGTGTTCCATTCTAAAACAAAACATATTGATATTCATCATAACTATATACGGGATGCAGTTAACTGCAAAGAGATAGTATTACGGTACATGCCTACTGGGGCAATGATTGCGGATACCTTAAATAAGGCGTTAGATAGGAACAAACATTAAGGTTTTGTGTCTAGTATGCGTATGGCATCCCTTTTGGATTAAGGGGGTGTGTTAAAATGCGGATGCTCTCAGTTAATGTGCATAGGAGTGTGTAATCCAAATGGGATGCAAAAATGGGCCTCCACGGCCCATTGAAAATCACGTGGGCCACATGGGCCTATGTAAGTGTTATTGGTTTTGGGCATTTGGGCGCCAAAACACGTTTTTATGGTCTTTTGGGACACGGGCCCTCACGGGCCCGCCAGGTTGGATGAGCCACCCAAGCCAGATGGGCTTATTTGGGCTTAAAAGGGCCCAAGCTTTATTATGGACATACTTGGCCAGACAGGCTGGGCCGCCAAAGTATGTAATTCTCATGATTCGGGCTTGGGGCCGCCACCCCTGTTGCGGCCCGCTAGGGGCCGCCGCCCGTGTCGAGGCCCGCGTTGCGACCCGTTCGGGGTTGCCTGTGTTCCTTGGTACGGCCCACGCGGGGCCCAACGGCCTGCTCGGGGCTGTTGCGCGGCCGAGGGATGCCGCGCAGGCCTGGCTGGTTGTGCTCGGTGACCAGGGCCACGGAGCCTGGGCTTGCCACCCCGGCTTGCTCCCCCTCCCCTCGCTCGCCGTTGCAAGGGGGATGGGGGCGAGCTGGCTGGGTTGAACCAGCCAGCAACCAACCGCTACAGTGCAGTTGGTCAGGGCAGGGGGGACCTGACCACCCCCTTGCCCAAGGAGGTGGTGGCACCGGCCGCAAGGGTAGCAAACAGCAGGTGGGGGGGAATTCATCACCCCCCCCACCATTGATTGGTTGAGGCAACCAAGCAGGACAGGGGCGCTCTCCCCCCCCCCCCCCTTTACCAAGGGGGAGGAGCAATGGGCCTGGGGGGACCTGATCACCTCCCAGGCCAACTTACTTCACAACGCCCTGGGGGTATTGACCCCCAGGGCCCCTGGTGAGGGGATTTGACCGCCCCCACCAGGGATTTGAGAGAAAGAGGCAGGGACAGCATGTCGGCTGGTCACACCCCCCCATGTGAGTCTGAGACCGGACCCAGGTGTACCCTGGGTCCCACCTTGCCCATTTGAGGGGCCAGGGGCTGGCTGCATGAGGCAAACAGCCCGTAAACAAGGCAATGAGGTCATCATGGCTGGTTGTAATGGACAACCAGCCAAGGGGATTGAACAGTTAAGGGGCTGGTTCAGCCCCATTGAGGTGGAAACACCAGAAATAACCGGAATAGGCTGGTTGTAAGGGTACAGGGACTGATGCCATGTGGGCTGATGTAGTCCAAACCAAGTAACAAGGCCAGTAGAGCCTGTAGAGCTCTTTTGGGGCGGAAAATTTGCCTTTTGGCTTGTTGTATCATGGGCTCACAAGAGGCCAATCTTTTGTACTTAAGGAGCTCTTCTCCCTGCTGTTTTCCATCCATTCATTCATCATTCCAATCAAATTCATCCAAGATATTGCCCCATTGTGAGAGCCCCATTAGACAATATTGACACCTAGTTGCCAGAATTTCTTTTGCTTTAAATACTGCTCATTTGCCTAAGCTAATTTCTTGCCATAATTCTAACACTTGTTTCCTTCATCATTATTCTTCTTGTTTTCTGTTCTCTCTTCTTTCATCATTTATTTCTTAATCATGCCACTCAACCTAATTGACACCAATAAGCACCTCCAAGGATCAACCTTGACGCATCAATGTCTCACCATTTGGGGACTCAGTCTCTCTCAGTCTTGTAACTGGTAAGAGTCAGTCCACTCATGTTCCTAGGCTCCAAACTCCTGAAATTTCAATTTACTCAATCACCATCAGTTCAGTTCACTCAAACCTCATCAACCAATCTATGCTGGAACTCAAACCCCAAACATCATTTTACCAACCACCATAAAGACCTGTTTGTTCTTTTTTTGTATCTTGTGTCCCAATGATGGTTTCTCAACCATTTTCTCATTCCAGTCTTTTGTTCTCTTCCTTTGTCACCCTGCTGGCTGTTTTTGAATTCAATAGAATTCATTAATACAATCTAAAACACTAAGAGGAAGTTAAAGCAAGCAGAACTGGAAGGGAAAGGTGTTATGGACATTCTATTGGAACTGTTCCAGGAATCCCAGTGGGTTTCCAGGTCTAAATTTGGCGGAGAGTGTCAATTAGAGGCCATTTTCTTTGCTCATCCTGAGTCTATAAGACTTTTCAAAAAATTCCATCATATTGCATGGTTGGATTGTAGTTATAAAACAAATAGGTACAACATCCCTCTATTAAATGTTTTAGGAATGACTGCCAAGAAGAAAAATTTTAAAAAGGCTTCTGTTTTTATAACAAAAGAAAAGTATGAGTCATACATTTGGGAATTGAATGCATTAAAGGAGTTGGCTTATGATCCCAAGAGGCTTTGCAAAGTCTTTGTGATAGACCATGAAAAATCTCTTATTTTTGCTATTAAAAAGTGTTTCCCTGAGTCATCCAGACAGTTGTGCTCCTGGCACTTGTCCAAAAAAATTAAGCAAACTTTAAAGTGGGCTTCAGTAATTAAGATGAATGATGGAAAATTTTTATGAATCTGTGGGCAAAGTATGGGGACTCTAAAACCAAGGGGGAGTCAGAAGTCAATGATGCAGAACTCAGAGTATGCCAATTTATTGCTTCTTCTATTGATCTTTGCTGGGATTGCTTACTTTGAGACTTGTATACAGTGTTTCTTGAAAGACTGCAAGGATGTGCTTGAGTATATGGAAAAGCATATTTTCCCTATCAAAGAGACGCTTGTAATGGCGTGGAATTGAGTCAAACCAGAATTTGGAACTAAAACTACTTCTTGGGTAGAAGGGGCCCATTCTACTTTCAAAAAATGACTTGTGGGATATTTGGGGAATATTTTGGATGTGTGGAAACATTTTGAAGGAACTATTGGAAGCCAAATCCAATCAGTCCATGCCACACTTAAAAACTCTTGAAGAAAGTTGGGCACAGGTCTTCCAACAGAAATATTACCTTTAGATCAAAAATTGTCTCACAATGCAATTAAACTCATTGGGGAACAATTTGAGAAGTTAGAGCACAAGCATGATGGAAAGGTGTTCTGAAATTCATATTCAAAAACAACAGCATTGCCTTGTTCCAACATGTTAGGTAAAATACTAGCATCAAGAGGATCCATTGTGCCTGAGGATGTTCATCCTCAGTGGCAGTTAGACTATGACCCTTCCAATGAATCAAGTGTGGTTTTTTAACAGGTACCAATTCTTGGATTGAAAGTTTAATTATTGGATTGAAAAATTTATTACCGTTTCTTTATTAAAGTTTGAAACATATCCAGGGATTGATGAGGAATATCAAATGTTTAAAAAGTGGAATGTCATGTATAGGGAACAACCTAAAAGTTAGGTTAGAGATTCCAATGTCAATGCTTGAGTATACAGCTGCTTTGATTGCCAAGCCAAGGCTTGAGCCAAAGGTGTTAATTTAAAGCAGCGGTTGACCCAAATTGAATGCAACCCATTTTGAAATTTCCAAATTTGAACACATTGAAAGAGGAATTAAGAAGGAAAATGGGGTTAGAAGGGAATCAAAAAGACCAAAGATAGTAAGTCTTTTATTTTGAGAAATTTTCATTTTTAGGGCTTAATGAAACAATGGGAAAATGATTGCTGTAGTGCAAGGAAGGCTTGTCATCTGAATTTCATAGTCTGTGGAATAAAATGAAAGTTTATTAGGGTACCTTCCGTTGGAATATGATTCCTTTTAAAAGGAGGAAAAAGAAAAAATTGAGGATTCAAACAAAAGCTTATCTTTGGTGAGTGTTGTTCCCTTTGATGGGATTAGAATTTTGACTAATTATTTTGGATTATAGGATTAAAAAGTGAATTATGTCAATCAAATACCTGAGAACTTACATAAGTTCTTTGGGGAGATTTGGGATCCAGTTGGTGATGGAAATTTTGGATTTAGAGTCATTTCTAAATCACTTGGTTATTATGAGCATGGATGGTTTCAAGTAAGAAAAGAAATGCTTGAAACATTGAGGAAAAATAAGATGTGCTATTCTAAGACCCTTGGTGGCATTAAAGATGTTGAAAAGGTAGAAGAAACACTTGATGTTAATGACATCAATGAAAAGATTCCATCTTTGAAATGGCTTTCAAAGTTGGATATGGGTCAAATAATAGCAGATACTTATGGAAGACAAATATGTTTAATTTCATTGGTTTCATTTTGTACTTATACTCCTATGAAAATGGGTGTAAAAGAAGCATCAGACCCAATGTTCATTTCATTTGTTAATAATAACCTTTGGGTCCAGCTTGTACTTAAGTGAGATGCAATTCCAATCCTGCCCATACTTTCCAAACCATGTTCAATGATTTCTAAAAAAGCCTCTTTTTGGGTTAATCACCTCAAAGATAAACTTGAGTTTTATTATAATTTATGTAAATCATTTTAATTTCATCATTTGGGTTTGGGTTCTGATGCTGATGTTGTAATTCTATCAATATAAAGGGTTATCACATTTTGAAAATCATTATGTTGATTATTTTGACTTAAAATCATCATTTTGAGTGTTTTGAATTAGATTTAATTGGTAAGGCAGTTCAACTTGTGTTGGGCTGATCCCATCATAAGGAGTATTTTTAATTCTTTTGATGGGATCAGCTTAACACAAGTTGAACTTGTTTTTTTTTTGTTTTGGCAATTTTACTTTAGGGAATGTCAAGTTACTTGTTTTTTTTTTTGTGTTTTTACTTTGGGGCTTTTCAAGTTACTTGTTATTTTTTCACTTTAGGGCTAGTCAAGTTGAACTTACTTGTATTCTTTCCCTTTTCCCCCCCCTTTTTTTTCCTTTTTTGGTGTTTTTTCTAATAAAGAAAGATATCTGTTTATTTTTATTTTTATTTATTTATTTTTATTTTTTTTAGGGAATTAATTTTCTCACAGATCAAACCCTTTACATCATGCATTTTGACATTGGTGCACGGTTCCACCCCTTTGATATTTGATGCAAAGATAATTTATTTCACGCAAGTTTTAACAAATCATTTTCTTTAAATTCTTACTCTGCATCCCCGTAGCAGGGGCTCTTAAACCCCCAACCAAAATCTTTGGTAATTTTTGGATGCATTAGAACCCCTTAAAAGATACAAGCAAAAAATGAAAAAATTCTGTAAAAACAAATTTTTGCATGGGTTTTTGTATGCTTATTTTGGCTATTTTCATGATTTATTTTTGGTTATCTAAGCTTCCAAAATGTCAGGCAACATTCAAAGAGCTTTCAAATATTTTTTTTCATATTTTTTGATGTCTCCTTTCACCTTAAAAAATTCCTTCAAAAAACACAAAAAATCAATAAAATCAAATTTCTCTTTCAAAATTTGAATCCTTTTATTTTCCTTTTTATTTCATTTTATTTGTGTGATTCCAGCAATAAAAAGTTAAAAAAATTAAAGATCATTTAAATATTTTTTTTCAGATTTTTTTGATGTATCATTTTACCTTAAACATTTACATCAATAAAGAAACAATTTTAAAAAATTCAATTTTCTCATTGGACTATTGGATCCTTATTGTTATATTGACAAGGTCAATACTGTACAGTTGTGTGCTACAGACATGTCAATTTAATGTCAAATTTTGTGTAGTATACCTGGGCCAGCTACAGTGAGTGGAAGGAGCTCCTTTTCCTCATCCTTCCACATCACATCTCCCCTGGCCCAGGTATGTTTTCTCTTTCCTCTTATCCTCATTGTCTTTGTTTTCTTTCCTCATTTCATGATTATGATTTTCTCTCTGATTCCTTTGGTTATGCAATATAATCATCCTTCCACATCACATCTCCGCTGGCCCATTCTTTCTCATCAGGGTTTGAGCCCAGAGCTCCACTGAGCTTTTCTCAACTAAAATCAAGATCTGTATCCTTACCAACAAATCAATCTAGAATTGGATGTCATCAACTGCTTCTCCATTCCAAAAGCCTCTGTCCACTATGATTAACATTGGCTCAAAATCCTTCTCATACGGCTCTCAAAAGCTACAAAACGCCAAGCTCCCCTCCTTAAGCCACCAGGCCCGGACTCCAACTATCTTGATTGGGAGTTCTTGGTTACTTCCTAATTTGAAGCAGTGGGTTTGTAGTATGTCATCAAAAATTCCAGGCCAGAGATACCTTCCAGCCACTGGATAAATGACAATAAACTTGTATGTGCTCTCATCACTCAGTCTATCCATGCCTCAAACCTTTGATAGGTCCAAGAACATTGCAGAAATGCCTATGAAATGTGGAAAGCACTGCACAGAGCCCACCAAGATCAAACAATGGGAGTGCAAGTCTACTGGATATGCAAGCTTCTCCTTACAAAAATGGACAGTGAAAATGTGGTAGTCCAAAGCAGTCCTATAGCCATCAGACTCACTTTTCCAGTGTAACAACAGATCAAACCCTCAAATTAACCTCAGGAATGGATTCTGCATCAGAAATAACCCATACTCACTCCGCCAAAGTACCCCCTTATCTCTCATGGATTAGAAGATACAGCCCAACAAACCTCCAACTGTGGCAAACTCATACCCAACCATGTGCCACAGATCTGTGTAAGGAATTAAGACATACCTTGGAAACCCTCAAGTACATACCAGTAACAGCTTACCCTAAACACCAGGATAATACAACCCTGTCAGCTCAGCCAGAATACAGCAATACAGATACAGGAGGCAGTGCAGCTAGTTCAGCTCCTGTCACCTCACCAAAAAAACAAGCAAATATACATACAGAAGGCTGTGCAGAAGTAAAGAGGAAACATTTCAGGCAGGAGGAAGTGACACCAGTCTCAACCAGAACCAAACAAACAAGCAAATATGTATACAGAAAGCTGTGCAGAAGTATACCGGAGCAGTATAGGCAGGAGAAAGTGGGACCAGTCTCAACCAGAACCAAACAAACTACCAGTACAAATCCACCCCAGCACAACACAGCAATTTATGCAGCCAGTAGAATGGGATACCAAAAAAAGTACCAGTACCAACAACCCCCAGCAGCACACAGCAATTTATGTAGTCAGAAGCATGTGATACCAAACAAACCACCAGTACAAGTACCACAGGGCTACCCAGCAATATAAGCAGGCAGCCAGAACCATGCAGTACCAAACAACCAAAGCACAACACAGAAATTTATGCAGCCAGTAGTATGTGATGCCAAACAAACTACCAGTACAAGTACCACAGGCCTACCCAGCAATATATGCAGGCATTCAAGACCATGCAGCACCAAACAAACCACCAGGAAGGCACAGAAATACATGAAGGTAGAAGCAAGTAGCAACAAATAAACCACCAGTGAATGCACAGAAATACATGCAGCAAGAATGTTCAGTACCAAATAAGAAACCAGCACCAGACTAACCTTATCAGCAACTCACAGCAATTTATGCAAGGCTGTGCAGGCATGAAAACCCTATACAATCTTTCCCAACCAGCAGAATTGCCTCAGTTCCATGCAGTGTCTTTTGTCTAACAAGGAGAATTGCCTTAGTTTCATGCAGTGTCTTTTTACAACCAGCTGAAATGTCTCATGTACCTGTATCTCACTGTAACAGGGGAAGCCCCAGGGCACCCTCAGAGGCAGCCCTGAGCATCCCCTGAGGATTAGATTTTCTATTTAAGGAGGGCCTCTCTGCCCTATCCAGGTTGTATCAGCATTCCATCCACCTCCAGGCCCTCAAAGGCCACTCAATCACCCACCACCTATAAGGCCCTCTTGGCCCAGATAAAAATAGTATCAGTGAATCAGTTATAAAAGTAAAAAAGAAATCAGAAACCAATTTATTACCCATATTTAAAAAATTAAACCACCCACAAGGTGCTTGAATAAAGTTTCTTCTTTGACCTAAATATTCAGCACCAGATCAAATAAAAACCACCCCTTAATCAATAAATAACCCTTAGGTAGAGAGAACAACAAAAAACAAACCGCCAAAATTTCCTCTACCCAGCCCCCTGTGGGTAAACCCATCCTTGGGTCCTCTCCTGAACCATCCCTTTCATAAACCATTGAACCCTTTAATATTGGGATATTAGTTAAGATCAAATATATCTGATCAATAAATAACCAATAAACCAATACATCTGGTCTATTCTTCAACAAATAATACCAATAAACAGTCAAATAATTAATCTAGGTCTGATCTGAGACCTATATTAAGTCTCAAAGACACCAGCCATTAATTTAAATAAATTATTGTGCAGAATTAATATAGTACTAGAAGGGCAGGCAATTTAAAACCACTCTTAGTCTTGCCAATACTCTAAATGAGTAGAAGTAATACTAAATTCCCCTTTGGGGACTGCCAGAAAGCTATTTGCTACTTTTTTTATATAATCCAACAGGAGTCCCTACAACAACATCTTAACCCACCTAGACTCATGGCTAAATACCACAAACAATTGAACGCCCTCATCCCACCTCCAACAATGTCCATTTGGCCACCCTACTCAGTTCCATCCCTCAAGATTGGCTTCATTGCGTTTTGTTGCTCATGAACCAAGACGATGTAGAGACTCCAAGGGATAATGGGAGATTTAGCAAATAGCTTGCTGGCAGTCACTAGAAGGGGAATTTAGTTTACTACTAGTCTTGAATAGATAGAGGTAAGCTAAGGTGGTTTTGAATTGCCTGCCCTTCTGAACTATAATAAGTCTGCACAATATTTTTTTTTTAATTAGTGGCTGGTTTCTTTGAGACTTAAAATAGGTCTCTTATCAGACCTAGATTAATTATCAATAGAGATTTTTTAGGAATTGCAAGACTATTCCAGGTTGGATTGGATTATTGGCAAGCTTCCACCAATTAATAATCAAGAATTTCCGACTTTTTCCGACTATTTTTTTTAATTCCAATTAAAGGATTTAAGGGTTGACCAAAAGGTGCTTAACCAGTAGGGGGACCCAAAGATGGGCTTGCCCACAGGGAGCTGGGCGGAAAAAAAAGCTTGGTTGGTTTTTCTGTTGTGCTCTTCCTCTTTTATGAATTTACTAATCAAAAATAAGGGGTTTTCCCTCTTAAAAAAACAGGTGCTGAATAACAGGCCTTTTCTCAAGAACCCTTCTTCAAAAACACCAGGGGTTTGGTCAAATGGTCAATGATAATTTTGTGTATGATCCTTCATTTCCTTTTAACTTGATTCTGGTTCACTGACAAAGTGGTACTGATCAGGCAGAGGCCATAGACCTTAGGGGGCTGATGCTATATTCTGGGCTGATGCCATGCCATACAACTTGGATAGGGCAAAAGAGCCCTCCTTAAATGGACAAATACTTCCTCAGGGGATGCTCAGGGCTCCCCTGAGTGCGGTTCTGAGCCTCTCTCTGCCTTGTTGAAGCACAGGAGGGTACAGTTACATGAGACAGATCATTCTGGTGATAAAATGTGTAAATCAGGCTGAGAGATAACTGTATTTTTTAGTTCAATCTTTGAGAGTCAGGCTAAGATATGAGATAAGAGATAAGAATGGTGTGATCTGGACGCTTCTGAGTGCTTATCTTGTCTAAAAAATGATGAAGAAGTTGCCTGCAGCTTGAGTTAATTTTTGCTGGTTGGGAAAAGCATGAAACATGCTTGGCAGCTGCAAGCCCTCTTTGGTAGCTTGAATGGTGTGACCCGCATGGGTTTGGTGGTGGAAAGTCATGTGCTGGGTGTTTCTTACGACGCTTCTGAGCCCTTATCATGTATAAAATGTTGCAGGAACTACCTGCATGCTGTTTCAATGTAATTAGTTGTGGAGATATGAGGTATGCTGTTTTACCGCATGTCCCCTTGGGTAACTTGAGAGTGTGGCTTGCAGGTGTTGTATGGTTGATATGGTGTCAAACTGAGAAACAGAGTGCTTGAGAGGACGCTTCAGAGCTCTTATCTGGTGGTGAAAGTTCCAGAAAAGTCATGTGCACTGAGTTGTTATTGCTGGTTGGTGAGAATTCAGATATACTTGGCTGCATGAGCCCCTACTTCTGTTGGTGCATGTGTGTGTGTTGTACGGTTGGAATGGTGGCAAACTGAGTATCAGAGTGCTTGAGAGGACGCTTCATAGGGCTTATCTGGTGGTGAAAGTTCCAGAAAAGTCATGTGTACTGAGTTGTTATTGCTGGTTGGTGAGAATTGAGATATACTTGGCTGCATGAGCCCCTACTTCTGTTGGTGCATGAATGTGTGATGTATGGTTGGAATGGTGGCAAACTGAGTATCAGAGTTCTTGAGAGGACGCTTCAGAGGGCTTATCTGGTGGTGAAAGTTCCAGAAAAGTCATGTGTACTGAGTTGTTATTGCTGGTTGGTGAGAATTGAGATATACTTGGCTGCATGAGCCCCTACTTCTGTTGGTGCATGTATGTGTGATGTATGGTTGGAATGGTGGAAAACTGAGTACAAGAGTGCTTGAGAGGACGCTTCAGATGGCTTATCTGGTGTTGAAGGCTCTAGAAAAGTAGTGTAACTTGTTTTTATAGTACTGATTGTAGTGTAACATTGGTACTGATATGGTTTAAGTCCCGCTGGTATGGGGTATGTTGTTTTGTTGTGTGGTTATTTTAAGCATAATCTTTTTGATTATATATTTAATTAAGACTTTTCATTAATCCATGTGACATAATCCGTTCTGTGCCAGGTTTTGGGTTGTTTTGTGACAGGTGTTGATATGGTTGAAGGGGGGTTATTGGGTGATTGATTTGGGTTTTCAGGTTGGTTTGAGTTTAGAGTATAGTTTATGAGGGGTTTGGAATTTATTTTGTGACTTTACTTTGATAAAAGAGTAATAATTAATAATATAACACAAGTCTGATGGCTATAGGACAGGTTTGGTTTACCACAACGGAGTCAAGTCAGAAACCATTGTCATAGCTCTCAAGAACAGGCACACCTGGCGTCACTCCCAGACTGATTTCAAAGCTTTGGTTTCCTCAGCAACCTCTAAATCTCAACAATCTGCCTCCAGCAATAAAATACCCAGACACTTTTACTTCTGTAACATGGATGGTCACAATCTGACCATGTGCAACACTCAAAAGGTTCTAGATGAGCTTAAGGCCTCTCATAATTCACACATATATCACTCAAAAAAACCACCTTGCAAGGAACAAAAAGAAGCGGCTATAGCTGGAAGAAATACTGCCTCCACTCTGTCAAATCCTCATGAATCTGAAAGGCTTGATGAAGACAGTGATTATTTGGGATCAGAGGTTGAAGTTTGAGAAATTCATGCTACAACAGTTGATTATGCCTTATGTTCACGTGTTGCCAACCTAGATTCTGGCTGCTTGGTGTCCATGACCCCTAAATTTGTCTCACTTGACAAGATCAAGCCAGAAAATACCCCTGTTTGCCTGTCCAATCACTCTCTAGTAAAGTCAACTCATTGCAGCTCATGGAAACTCCCTCTGAAAACAGACAAAGAAATCAAAACCCTATTTGTCCCATCCCTTCATGAAATGCTCCTGTCTATAGCTGGTGTCTGTGACCTTTGACTCACTCTTGTATTCACCTCAAAGGAATGTCTCATCTACCCAACATTCAGTGTGCAAGTTCCCCATCAACCAGTTGGTAAAGGCTATTGCCAAGGGAATTTGTTCTACTTACCGTCTGAGCCTGTGAGCTCAAATTTCTCTCAAGCCCCCCAATTCACTAAAAATAAAGCTTCATTGTTTGACTTTCATGTGCAGATAAAGCACCTAGGTCTCAATCCACTCAAGAGGCTCCTTCAAGGTGATTAAATCCAACCCACTCCTATGAATGAACAAGAGGTACAACATTGCTCCATCTGTGTCCAGTGCAAAATGAGCAGAGTCCCATTCAAATCTTGCAGCCCTTATTTTTTGACTCACCCTGGCCATCTCATACATTCAGATGTTGGCTCCTTCAAAGTTCCTTTGAGGGAAGGGTACAAATTTTTCTCCACCTTTGTTGAAGATTTCTCTAAATTCATTCTTGTCTATCCCATGAAGCACAAATACAAGACGTTCAACTGCTTCAAGTTATTTTGGCCCTGATTCAAATCGGATGGTGCTTTCACTATCAAATCACTACGCACCAACAACTGTGACAAATACATGTCCACAGCTTTCTCAAACTATCTCCAGAATCATGGTATCACTCATGACCCCGGGCCACCTCATTCTCCACAGCTGAGAAGCATTGCTGAATGCTCAAACAGGACAATTGGGAACCTTGTGCGGTGCGCCCTCTTGCAAGCATTGGTCCCAAAGATCTTCTGGGACAAGGCCCTCAGGCATTCTCTCCACTATCACAATTCCTTTCCATGCCACACTACTTCTGGCTTCAAAACCCCACTCTCAATTCTCAGTTGACACCCTACTCCTCTCTTGGAAATTTATCCTTTTGGGTATCATTTCTGTTACAAGGTTCCAGAAGCAGATTGCAAGAAGTTAGATTGAAAATCAAGGGAAGAAATTTACTTATCCACCCTATCCAATGGTAAAAGTGTGAGAGCTTGGCACCTAGAAAAACAAACAGTTGAAAAGACCCATGATGTAATCTTTGACAATCATCTCTTTCCCTACTTGTCAAAGCTTACCTCCACTTCATCTCCTCTCAATGTTGAGGTCCCCTGGCTCTTGCAACCACCGCACCCTCTGCCTCAAGTACAACAACCAATTTCCTCCAACTCGGTTACCCCGCTGATTGACATCCCTTTGAGGGGGGGTGTGCATTGGCGTCTTACAGCTTCCATCCATGCTCCAGCCAACAGAAATTGCTCTACCTCACAGGCAAGTGATTCTTCAGCCTCTGTTCCCTAAGAGTCTGCATCTCCCGCCTCCCCAACAATCCCAGCCTCCGTACCCCGCCGGTCTCCATCTCCCATCCCCTTTTCCCAGAGAGTCCCCAGCCCTTGCTTGGATCTGTAGTGCCAATTTCTCTCCCTCCTCTTCCTCCACCTCCAGTCCCTAGACAATCCAATTGCTCTTGTCAAGCCCCTGACCAACACGGCCAGTGGTCCAAACATGCTGATACTGCTGCAGATTTTGATACTCCAAAATCATGGCATCAACTTCTCAAGTCACCCAACAAGCACAAGTGGTTGAAGGAAGCAGATGACAAGTTCGCGTCTCTCTTTGGTATGCAAACCTGGCGACTAGTACCTTGTCCGGAAAAACAGAAGATCATTAAATCCAAATGGGTCTTCAAATTCAAGAAATACCCGGATCATAACATCCAGAAGCTCAAGGCTTGTCTCGTGGCCATGGGCTATTCTCAAACTTGCAGAATTTACTTTGAAGAGGGTTTCTCTCCAACCCTACACCTCAAAAATCTCAGAATGATCCTCAGTCTGCTGGCCTCCAAAAACTGGAAATGCAGTCAAGGTGACTTTAAGACAGCTTTCCTCAACAGTTGCCTTGATCATCAAGTCCTCATGGAACAACCTCCTGGATTTTTTGATCCACGGCATCCTGATTGGGTGTTTCAACTTGACCGCTCAATTTATGGATTGAAACAATCCCCCCTCCAGTGGAACCTTTGCCTTCATGAAACCCTCACCCAACTTGGCCTGTCCAACTCCAAGTACAATCCAAACCTCTACTTCCAACTGCGTGAAGGTAAACTTGTGGGTTCCCTGACTACGCATGTGGACAATTTTTCTATTTTCAGTCAACCTGCCTTTGTTGAGAATCTAATAGTTTCTCTCAGCAAGTCCTTCCAAATTGGAGCTGAAGAGGAACTCATAACTTCCTGTTGCTTCAAATTGAACAAGACCAACCAAATTGTTTAATCTATCTCAACCAGTTGCACTACATTGAGGACCTTTTCTCTTGTTTCCTGAACAACAAATTGACACCCTTCCAAACCCCAACCAACTCACATTTTAAAAGAATAAAAAAGAGGATACCTGGTGAAGATGTCTCCTTGGGACTGTACAGCAAATTGATTGGGTCTCTTCTCTGAGTGGCACAGTGCACAAGACCCAATATCTCTTTTGTTTTCAACCGCATTTCAAAACACCTTTGTGATCCATTGGAGACACACTGTCAGGCAGCCTTGCGTGTTCTCAACTATCTGGTCACCACCATAACCATGCGACTCAGGCTGGGTGGCTCCTTGGAGATTGCTGGTTTTTTGGAATCCAACTGGGTGGAAGAACGTGATAACAGAAAGTCTACCTCTGGCTACAAGTACTGCCTGAGAGTTGGTGCTATCTCATGGAAATCTTGTAAGCAGGCCACTGTTTTGCTTCCCAGCACTGAAGCCAAGTACAAAGCCCTTTCAGACTTGTGCAAAGAGGGTTTGTGGCTCAATAATCTTCTTTCCAAACTCTCCCTGCGACCAAAGGAAGCCATTCCAATGCACATGGACAAAAAAGGGGCTGAGGCACTTGCCAGAAATCCTGAACACCACGCGTGTACCAAGCATATCCATGCAAGGTACCATTTTATTTGGGAGTGCGTCCAAGAGGGTAAAATGAACCTCATTCATGTCTCCACCAAGGACATGCTTGCAGACATTCTGAAAAAGCCTCTCAACAGAGTTGTCCTTGAAAAACATTGTCACATGTTTGGAGTTGTTGCATAAATCTTTTCCTTTCTTTACGTTTTTTTCCTTTTTTTTTGTTCTTTCTTTCTCTCTCTCCATTTTTTTTCTCAAGTGTGCAGCAAGGGGGGTGTTAGATTGACAAGGTCAATCCTGTCCATTTGTGTGCTACACACATTTCACTCTCATTTCACATTTTGTGTGGTATACCTGGGCCAGCTACAGTGAGTGGAAGGAGCTCCTTTTCCTCATCTTTCCACATCACATATCTGCTGGCCCAGGTATGTTTTCTCTTTCCTCTTATCCTCATTCTCTTTGTTTTCTTTCCTCATATTCTGATGTTCTCTCTGATTCACTTTCTCATGCAATACAATCATCCTTCCGCATCACATTTCCGCTGGCCCAGTCTGTCTCATCACTTATCATATTTTTTGTTATAAAAAAATTCTGATTTTTGGTTTTAGTTCCAATGTAAAGATTTTATTTCCCCAAAAAAAGCTATTCCACATATATCACATCTTCAAGATTTCATAGGGGATGGGAACTGTAGCTTCAGATCAGCAGCCCTTTGTTTAGAGAGAAACTCAGAAGACTTGATTGAAGTCAGGAAAGAAATGGTGAAAGAGCTTGATTCAAACCAAATCTTCAAGGAACCAAGATAACTGCGTGATATATGGGATGAAATTTTCCCAGAAGCAAGAAGGAAACTTAACAACCGTTATGGCCCAGGTCCCATAAATATGTGGATGAAATTCCCATGCCACTTTTTTCTTCTGGCTGAAACATATAAGTGTCCAGTGGTTCTGTTTTCTTCTTTAGCACCAGGCACTTATCTTCCTCTGAATTCCTCTCTCACTCAAAACTCCAAATCTTCTCCTATTAAATCTATTCTTTTAGAATATTTCAAACATATATTCTCATTCAAGTTCAAGTCTGATCATTGGCCAGCTCCCAGTTTAGATCCACTTTGGAAAAGCTTTGTGACAAAGGATTCCAAGTCTTGGAAAAATATTGTTCAGAGAAATTCAGATCTTGGTGATGATGTTTTTCTCCATCCAAGAAAATCAACCAGAAACATAAAACCAATGATAGTTAAATGAATTTTAATATTTGCATCCATATTTGTTCTTTAATTTTCATTTTTTGAATGAAGTTTGTAAGGTGTATGCATACATGCAGATGATCTTCAAAAAGTATTAATGAACTTTTTTTTTTGTTTCTTTAAAATTCTGAAAGGTTGAATCACCAAAAAAAAATCAATTATAAAGGCCAACAAAAGGATTCAAAAATCCAGTGATAAAACTGATTTTTTTGAATTCTTCTGTTTTTGATGGAATTTTCAAAGGTAAAAAAGACCTCCTAAAATTCTAAAAACAATGTTGTAAAAATCTTCAATGGTTTTTCTTTATTTATAAAAGCTTGAAAAAACCATTAAAAATTAATCAAAAAAGCAAAAAAAATGGATCCAAAAGTCCAATGAGAAAATTGAATTTTTCAAAATCTTTGCTTTTTTGATGTAAATGTTTAAGTTAAAATAATACATCCAAAAAATCTGAAAAAAAAATAAACACTATTTAATTTTTTTTATTATTTTCATAGCTTTAATCTTTCAAAAAATGAAATAAAAAAGAAAATAAAATGATCTAAATATCCAAAGAGAAATTTGATTTTTTTGAATTTTTGTGTTTTTTGAAGGAATTTTTTAAGGTGAAAGGATAAAGGCAAAAAATATGAAAAAAAAAATATTTAAAAGCTCTTTAAATTTTGGGTGATATTTCTGAAAGCTTAAATAACCAAAAAGAAATTAAAATAGCCAAAATAAGGATCTAAAAACCCAGGCAAAAATTTTTCTTTACAGAATTTGTTCATTTTTTGATTGCATTTTTGAAGGGGTTCTAATGCCTCCAAAATTACCAAATATTTTTGTTAGGGGTTCAAGAGCCCCTTCTATGGGTCTGCGGAGTCATAATTAAAAAAAATGAATTCTTGAAACTTGCATGAAATATCAAAGGGGTGCAACTGTGCAATGATGTCAAAATGTGTGAAATAAAGGGTTGGATGCTTCAGAAAAATAATTCCCTATTTTTATTTATTTATTTATTTATTTTTATTTTCATTTATTTATTTATATTTATACATTTATATTTATTTATTTATATTTATTTATTTATATTTATTTATTTATCTTTCTATGTCTTTTCTTTTCTTTTGTTTAAAAAAACATTAATTTATTTATTTTTCCGCAAATGGGTTGTGAATGGCCTCTAACAAAGCCAAACTCCCTCATGAGCGGCCATTCACAACCAAGGCAAGTTGCAAGCAGAAGTTCAAGACTGAGACTGGTTGTGAGTGGCAGTCCACTACTCAAAGTGTGTTGCTAGTGCGCCACCCAACCCTTTTTAGGTTGTGAAGGGGGGTTGGGAGGTTGAAAATTTAACATTGCCCCATTCAAATATTCTTCATAATTTAAATTTTGAACTTGTATTTCTTTTAATTTTTTTAAACATTTAACAAAATTTTTTACAAGAATATTAATTTTTGAACTGGATTATCAACAGGTTTCATTTCTTTCCCAAGAATTTCCTCTTCACAAGGGTAAAAGAGGATTCTTAAATGGTTTTTTTGTCATCATCATAATGGTATTCATCACTATTCTTTAACCACTGCCCTTTTAAAAGCCCAAATATTAAAAAATTAAAATATTAAGAAATTGATAACACTAACAAATCTAATGATTATTATGATGAAATGAAGAGAAGAAGGCCTCTCTCTGAAAAAAGGCTAATTTATAGTGTTTCAAATGAATCCTCTTCTGTAATAAGTCTGTGAGGTCATTTAAGTGTTACAAATTCTTCAGGCTAAAATCTCTCCAATATTAATTACGATTTTAATCAGCCAACCCAACCAGAATTACTCACCTCTGAATCCAATTAACAAAATACTTCCAGTAGTTTTTCAGGTGGAAATCATTATACCTTGTTTTATTCCCTGGGATACACCAAAAACTCTGCTTTGTATCAAGATACACATTATTTTCAGAATACACACAAGCCTCAAGAACCTCCAAAATATTCACAAGGCCTTCAAAAATATCAAACTATCAAATCTAATTATGATAGGAGTTATAATCCTTCTTAATTTTTTTTAAAAAAACTCAAAAGGATTCCCTTTCCCACAGGACCTCAAGTTAATTTTTCTTTTTTGTTAATTGTGTTGACTAATTACTGATTGATGTTATTTTATTTTATGATTAATTTATTGCCAATAATTTTGAATGATGACTGATTTTCTTTTATTTTCCTCAATTTTTTTCCATATTTTGCTTCTCCAAAAAATTCATATTAGGCCCCCAGGGCCACAATTAATGTTGGGCATTAATTTTTACACTCCCCAAAAACTGTTTTTCATGTGGTGTTGACATTGCCAGAACATCTCCCAATGTCACTGATCCATGCAGTTTTCTGGGGTTTTCAAAAAAAAAAAGAAAAAAATACCAGGGGCTAGACAGGCATCTCAAACCCCTGTAAAAAAGATGAGACTTTTTTGGCCATTTTAATGACCTCAAAAATTGCACTCAAAAAATTGAAAAAAAGCTTTAAGTCTCAAATTGTTTAATATTTTCTATTTTTTTTCTTTGTTATTTTGGACAATCTGAAGCAACAGAAAGTTTCCAAATATGCAAGGCCATTGAATTTATTTTTTTTGGACTTTCAGTACTTCATTTTCCCACCAGAAAATGGGATTCACATAAAAAAGAAGACATTCTCTGCAATTTTTTTCCCCTTATTTTTCATGAGATTTTCCAAATTTTTAGCTTTCAGTCTTTTAGTGGGCATTGAAAAAGGACAAAAAAAATTATTTGAAAATTTCCAGGCGGATTTTTTGTAGCTTATCATTTCCCAAAAAATTCATTTAAAACACAAAAGTGGTGTTTTTATGCTCTAAATAAATGATTCAATAATAAATAGAAAAGAAAATTATGAAAAATTGAGAAAAAAACAAATAATTCAATCAAGATCAATTTTTAACACTATATTATTTTTACTACAAGGAAACAAAATCTTCAAACCAAGTTCCAAGTTATTATGAATCAAATCTTCCCATTTTTTTGATTCCTTGATAGCAAAGTCCTCCAAAAGGGATCTGATTGGGGAGCTGGCCACAGATCAGAATTAAGTTTTAAAGAAACTACATGCTGAAAATATTTGAAAATAATTAAAAATATGGGAGATGTTTGAGAATTGGCAGTTGGAGGGGAATTGAGGGGCAAATAAGTTGATGGCATCAACTAGATAAAATTACCACTGGCCTTTTGTATGTATCTGCCAGCAGGAAAAAATGGCAAGAGGATTTCATCCAGTAACTTTGAGGAGAAGGTCCAGAAGCGTGGTTTAGATGTTTTCTTGCTTTTTCAAAATTTTCATCCCAGAATTGATCCATGAAGTTTTCATCCTTGAAGAGAGAGATTGATTCCATTTACTTGATACTTTCCTGAAATTCAACTCCAATCTTCAGATTTAAAGACCAGATTAACTGCTACTTATCTAAAACCATAGTTCCCATCACCCATCACATCTTGAACATGTGAAATTTGTGGTATGTCTGTCTTGGGGAAAACGGAATCTTTGTATGGATACTAAGCAAAAAGAAAAGTATTATTTAAGATGAAATGCAAAAAAAAGTCATACTTACTTTATCAATAGTCACCACTTAAAAATTATCAGAAGATGATAAAGAAAATTTTTTGAAATTGAATATCATTCCAAAAAAAAAAGGAAAGTTTAATTAATGAGTCATAAAGCACAATTAATTCAGAAATGTATTCACCTTTTCAAGTTCAGAGGATGTAGCTGTGGGAGCAAAGATTTGATTGCCTGGAGGCCTATAAGCATCTGAATCTTGATCTTTTTTTTTATTATCTTGATCCTCTTCAAAGTCTTAGGAATCAAATTATGGGAAACAACCTGCTTATTGATGATGGTTCCTGACCTCTTATTGAAAAATGAAAATATCACCATGAATGGAAACTAGAATAACTATCCTGATCCCCCCCACCCCCCAAAAAAATTACTAACTTTCATATCCAATTCTTCAAGATCTGGGAGTTATTCTCCACTCAATTCCTCTTCTGTTATGAATTCATCCTGTTCAGAATGCAATGTTAGCCTAATTACAACAAAAAACCTCTTGCTCAGATTCCTGTTTCTTTTTTTCATGGAAACTTTTATGCTATTCCTTTCATTACCTTTTCCTGAGTCTGAAATTAGAGAAGAAAAATTTCACACTATATTCTGTTAAAATCAACCCAAAATAAAGAGAGAAAGAAACATTTGAGACATTAAGCATTTTCTTTCTTTTTTTTCAATTTTTCAAGTGCAAGTTTGGAGGCTTTTAAAATGGCCAAAAGGTCTCAAATATTTTTTACAGGGGTTTGAGATGCCTTTCTAGCCCCTGGTATTTTTCCTTTTTTACCACCCCAGAAAGCCGTGTGAAATCCAGTATTACCCCATGGATTGGGGAAATTGGGGCAAGTTGTGGCAACATTGAAACCACCTGAAAACCAGTTTTAGGGGCACAAAAAATCCAATTCCCTTAATTTTTACCGCCCTTGGAGGGCCCAAAATGCCCTCAAAAATTGTTTTTTCCCACCCCAGGCACTCTTTAGAAATTTAAAAGGTGTTCCAAACCTTAATTTGATATTTTGATTCATTTTATGTATTGGCTTGTTTTATAAGGCTTATATGTTGTGGTGGTATTTTTAAAGACAAAATCCAGAAGTGAAACACAGGCTAGGTATGGGGTAGAAGCTCTCCGGCCACAGAGGGATCAAATTTGGCTAAAAATAAACAAGCATGGAAACTGCTCAAGGGAAAGAACACAAAACAGGTTTCTGAATGTAGAAAGGTAATTTTCTGGACAAAAAAAAATTGCACAGACAAAAAAATTCAAAGGAAGGATGGAGGTTGAATGGGAGGAATGTGTCACAACAATAGTTTACCATATGTAGAAAAAAAAATAATGGCAGCTCAATTGAAAGGCAAGAAGGCAATAAGTGGGTCAATTTATTTGGTGAGTTCTTTCTGGGAAAGTGGGTGGCATAAATTCAAGAAGCTTGAGGAGCAACAGGTTGGTTGCATGGGATGCACCAGGATTTTGGTGCAGAAAAATGTTCAAGGATGCCGGATGTCACAGGGTTTCCAGATAGGGGGTATACCTTGGGTTGGAAAAAGAAGTTGGATGGGCTTTCAGTTGTGGGAAAACAGAACTACCTTATCTGACCAGAAGAATACATTAAGGGTTGGAACCATGTCAAGGCACACCATCAGGGTGCAGAAAACCCCCAGAGAGTGAACCCAGGAAGGTGAGGAAAAAGGAGACTATTTTTTCTTATTTTTGAAGTTGTATTTAATATATAAATGGGTTGGTGAAGGAAGAGAAGTAGCCCATGAAAATTACTAAACATGGAAAGGGGGTTAAAATTGCAGAAAAAACTTACCCAAGAAGAAAACCTTAATTTGTGGAGGATCACTTCCTTTTATCTAATTTCTTATTCTCATTATGATGGTCCACAGAGGTTTCTAATTGCATTTCAATTTCTTCCTATAAATATATGTTGCCAATGTAGTACTGCAGGGACTAATTGCAGGAAGTTACCCATAAATTTTGAGCAGAGCTGGCAGGAAAACCCTTTGTCCAGAATTCTGAACCACAAGACCTTCTTGGGGTGGAAAAGCATTCCAGAAGGAATTATTTTAGCAAAAGGAATCCCTGATGAATTCAAAGTTGTCATTCTAGAAAAACAAATACCAAAAATGATGCCTTTTTGGAAAAAGGGCACCATTTTAGTAATTTTGAAGGTGTGATTTCAGCCTGGGACAATTGAATTTTCTTTGGATCAAAGGCAAAGTGCCTTATATAGGGGAAAGATTAATTCAAATTTAGAAAATATAAAGTGCATCATTCAACCTATATCAGTTTTTTGTTACTAAATCATGTTTATCTTTAGTAAGATTTTCATTTTCTCTAATTTCAAAAATACCTTTGATATATCTGGCTTTTTTTTGAATTTAGCTTGGATTTTCTTTTACTTCTCAAGCTTAATATGGTCAGTGAAATAAATATTAGACATGGAGTATGGATTTTAAGCCAAAGCTTTTTCATTTTTTTCTGTCAAGCAAGTGTTTCAGTTTTGATTTTGAATAAGAAATTTTATCAAAGTGATATTGTCTTCATTCTTGATTTTCCCCAAGCCTGTGAGTTTCAAATTAAGGTATGATTTTCTGATGGGTAATCTTGAGTTGAATTTCTTGGTTTTATTTACTTTGAGGAAATTTGGCTTGAAAAAATATATGAGGATTTGAATTTGAAAAAAATGAGGTATTTTTTAATTGTGAATTTAAGAAAACAAATTTTGATCAAGTAAGGATCCACCCATAAGACTTTCATTGGTTAGATGTTATGGAAATGTGTTGAAAAAAGAATAGATGCATTGATTTTAAAACATTTTTTTAGGGACTTTATTTATTTATTTACCATTTGGAAAAATCATATCATTCCTTTTTTAAATATCATAACCCTTGCAATATAATTGTTTGATCCTTAAAATGATGGATTTTAATTGACAGTTTAGGATGAAGCAATAAATGTATTGCTAATTTGGAGAGTTTTTCAATCTGATATGCACCATTGATTCATAATTCAATAATAATAATGATAATAATAATAATAATAGTTTATTTCCAAAAAGTATTACCTCTAGCAGCTAGAAGTGGTGAGGTCCTGTCAAGGTTTAGGCTGAGAAAAAGGAAAACTGAAAAACACAAAACTAGGAATGTGAATGATAAAAATTCAGGGAAAACAAGTGTCAATGGATGGTATATACCATAGAATGAACGGAGATCTGCAGTACAAGCAGTTTATTCACTGACTGAAACTACAAATTGAAGGTTATCTCATTTCTTTTGAAAAATTTATCTACTCTTTTCCATCCAAAAAAGTACCCATAACACTCCCCAGAGATTGCCTTGCTTTTTCAGAAAAATAAGATATATTGATTTATTAATGAAAGAGCCCAGCTTTTAAGAATAAAAAATAAAAATTAAACGAGTGGTATTCAAAGCCATCGGCAAATCCACTAATTTTTGAATAGCAAATCAACCTTTAGGCCCCCCGTTAGAGATTTTACCCGGTTGAAATTTGTTTGTCAATTTCTTTGAAAATCGATCAAGATGCGTCAAGAAGTTGGAAGGCACCTGGAAGCAATGTTTCATCAGATTAACTTGTGGTGCTTCCAAGAGAGGGTAGGCGTGCTTGCCCAGGCCGACTGTCTTGGAAAGCTTTGGAAGAATTTTAGAAAGTAATACACCGGCCACAGTCGGTAAACTTGTCACTGCTTCCAGCCGGGCTGTAACGTTGAGATTATACTGCAATCCATCCCAACAGTAATCGCTGGGTTTAGGTGGTAGTTTTGGAAGCTGCAAGCTATTAATCATAGCTATATCAGCTCCAATCCCAGCATGCAGACTTTGGGATCCAAGGATTAGGTCTATTCCGAACGTAACCTGTGGTTTGAAGTGTTGTTCTAGAGAAAGCTGTTGGGGATTTATTTCAAACTGAGTAGGATGTTGGTTAAATTGTAGCTTAGGTGTGGTGCTGTATGCCCGAATATTTTTCGGCTCCTTTCCATCCATACTGGCGTCAATATTCGACCATTCCAAATCCACACCAAAACTCAAGGTTGCTGAACTTTGGAAGACCAAGCCGGTGTGACTGAGCAATCGAGCCTGAGGCCCGATCGACAGAATCTTTTGTTTTGCACAATTTTTTTTTTGTATAGAGGAAATAGTTGTCAGCGCCGATTAGGCCTTTATGTTAACTAGATACCGACTGCATATGACTTCACTTTTGAATGGACTTACACCCGAAATTTCCAGACCTGCTAGATTCATCGAAAAAATGTTAACGTCGCCGTTGGTGATCTCACCCTTTCCAGTGAATTCTAGTTCGATGTCCAAATTGGCTCTCAAGCGTCCGGTGAGTCTTGCCGATGTTCGCTTGCGCCGGGGTCGGCAGATTTCCCTCGTGAGTGCAAAATTTAACTCTTCAGATTCGGTACAAACGGGTAAAGCTAGCTCCTTCTTTATCAGTTGTACACCATCTTGGATAGAAAGTTCTAGTTCGCCACTCGTGATTTGTATGATCTTTTTGAGGATTCTGATGACCAGAAAGTGTTCACGGGGGGCAAACGGAAGGGATATAATGCTAGCACCCAGCTCCCTTTCAGCTACGATGAGCAACTGACGGCTGGACTGTTGAGCTAAAGAGGTCATGTCACCCAATCGTTTCTGGAGGTCAGCCTTTTGATCCGGTTTTGTAGACAGAGCAAGATCGTTGATATGATTGTAAAACCCAGACATGGCTTCCGCCAAATCATGGCTAAGCTGTGAGAAATGAGACGATAATGTTCGTTTGGCCGATTGTGCAAGTGATAACAGCATCTGCTTAGCTTGGTACAAACTTCGGATGAGTTTGGTGATTGCTTTAATACCCGCATTAATGATTCTACTTCCAGAATAAATGTTGAGCTGGAAGTCCGATTCCATAAAGCAGTTTTTACATTTCAAATCCAGTGACCCGTCCTCCCAGGTGGCGATGTTTATCGGAACTTCCTGTGTCGAGGAAGCCTTTTGTGTTCGATTAAAGTTCAAAGAAGGCGAGAAACTCCACGTCAGCGGGTCCGACAGATCCCTGCGTCTGAGGGAAGATGTTTGGGTCGACTCCGACGACTTGGCCGGAAGTCTTTCAAGTTGCACTTGATGGTCGTAAGCAACGAGATCCCACCGGGATCGAAAACCTCTCAGAGTGAGAGTAGTCGAATTATCCGCTCGGTTAAGGAGTTGAGCCTCCGCATAAAACGGATGATATCGTTCCTGGCCCGGTCGATCAGACCCACAGTTACCGGCGGGACCGTCTAACACGATCACCATCGGCAATTTCCATTGCTGAGCTTCAACTTTGTAATCTTGAGAGTTGAAACCAATGTGGATTCCATCAACGTCACAATTAATTGATCCTATTTGCGGGTCATCTAGGGCGACAATCGTCGGATAACGCATGTACCAAAAGACGGTTGCAGCATAATGAGTGACTGTTTCGTAGCGTGTCTGGGCGTAGTGTAATGCAATTCTTTGAGTCGGCTGAGTTTGAGCCGACTGGCGCCGAGGAGGATAAGCCGGATGAACTGGATGTAAACTTAATTTTTGTTCATCTAGGCCTGCGACTGACCTTTCCTGATAGAGGAAGATAAAGGCAAGAAGTTTCAGAGTTACAAGATTGAATAGTAATTTTAGCATATTGCTTGGCGATTCCGGTAGCACAGATAATAATAGATAATGAGTGGATTTGAGAAAGGATAGTAATTCATTAAATTTTTAAAGATTCCAATCTACTATCGTTGTCTGAGTTAACGTTCGATCGAAGAGTTTGTTTGCTTTCCATCCGCTGTAGACACAAGTTGGCCAATGATCAGGAAATAATCACAGTCATGTTGTGTGCAAGATAAGGCTTTGGGTCATCCGCTCTGCGACTGCCTGTTCTCACGATGTATTGAACCAACGTGGTATAGGACTTTATTTGAAGGAAAGCACCTGCTTCAAAAGTCGAGCTACGATCACGCCGCCGCAGGATGGAAGAGCATACAGTTGAGGTTATGTGTATGAACAACTAATCATCGGTGAGACCATGGACCAAAAGTAAACATTTGATGGGTAAAGCAGTACGCCAACATTCATTTATCATGTATGTACACCTGGTGGACCATACAAACATGCGCCAACGAGGTTGAAGACCAGGAGGTTTGGATGATTCCGCATAGAGAATGTTCAAGGCTTAGCCGGCCGGTGGGGGGGGCGTCGATCCGCCTTGTCATCACGTTCATACAAGTTCCAAAATGCGAATTAGGTGCAGCTGATACATGTCTATGAAGGGCGCTCGGTGCCTTTGATTTATCACTCGGTGTGAATCGTCTGCCTTAAATCGGACAAGCGATTCATTGGGATCACCATCATATCATGATGCATATCAAACTAGACGAATAGAGCATTCCATCGATGGACGTTCTCGACATCATGTTTGCCCTGAATTGCCGAAATCATCTTTTCGAGGTGTGAAAGATTTGAGTACAAGGCTGAGTTGAAATTAACTTGCATTCAAACTTCCTGTGTTGCGGAGGAATATATCACATTCCCCGCTAGAACCTACCTCAGCTGTATATTTTTAGCAGCGATCGCAAATTAATACTGTTTGGAAGGGATGTTTCCTCTATGATGTGTAATACTCAGATAATAGCATCCACCCTCGTCTCGACAAAATCTTCGACAACTTATCAAAGTTGTCGAGGGGCGCGGTGGTCGATGATCACAGTCCATAAATGCTTTGTCACCCTGATCGCGAAAAAACAGCCTTGCGAGGTAGTTGTCGAGGCGTTAAGAATTGGGACCCACCCTCGTCGCAACCACAAAACTCGCTTGACAAATATTGGGGCGAGCCCGGGGATGGGGGGATCAACCTAGTGCAATGCAATTGGAGGTGGGATTGGAGGTAAGGGGGTCAAGTGGATTGGATGTCGTTCGGTGGGAGGTGGGAAAAGGGTACAAGGGCTGGTCAAGGTTGTAAAACGGTAGGTGTCAGCTTCCTGATGCCAGGAACTTTGCCGTCCTTTAGCTACAGAAAGTGATATTGGTGTTGGAATAATAATTCCAAGAAAATTACGGTGAAATGCTCAAATAATTGATTTAAAAGCAAGTGCAAAGTTTGGTTGGTTTGGTTGGATTAAATTTGTTTAAATATATATTTTTTAAGAGGGGCCACAGTTCATGCAAACTGGGGATCTTTATTGGATAACAACCTCTCTTCAAGGGGCTCTTTTGAACTGTGTAAAGACCTTGGGACAATGAGGTCTTAAATGATTGCTCACAAAAGACTAACTCAAGGGGATGGGTGGACTGGCTGTCTTACAGCACTTATGCCTGGGTGCAAGGAGGAGACAACTTACTAGTTTAAGTACTTACTCAAAGAAGCTTGCAGAAATTCACGGTTGAAAGGGTCTCAGGACAATTATTGGGGTTATTTGCTGATATTCTTCATGGAATCAATGATGGGGCCAGAATTATTAATAATACTATCAGACTATAGCCATATATCACTTGTTTATCTTGAATAAACACTTGATCACGGATGGCAAGGGGTCTGGATTGATACTTAAAAATTACTGGGGTTTAAATCACCTAAAAAGGGTTATTTATATACCTTTTTGGGGTAATAAGACCTTCTCAGGGCACGTAGAGAGGGTTGTGCTTGGGTTCTGAGGCTAGCAGGCTGGCCAGGGCTAGTTTGGCACGTAGTTCTGGTGCTGTCAATCTGCTAGCCTTGTCTATGTCATATTTCTTTGTGAAATAATTATCAGAAGGTGTTTAAATGTTAATTTGTGATTTTTATGATTCAGACACATTTCCTTATTTTTTATTAATTTCTTTTGAGTGACATGGGTAGAAGTGGGAATTAGTAGATTCTACGGCATCTTCTGCACATGTTGGGAATTTTTAATAATTTTTAGGTTAACTCCTTGTTGTGTTTCATGGTTCATAAAGATTTGGCAATCTCATTTATGTGACAACCTTCATTATTTTTTCCCACAATTTATTTGCTTTATATTTTGATTTTCATATTTTTTATTCAATATTCTTAGGTTTCAGACATCCCTCTGTCCGGAAGTCAAGTTGTTACATATACATGATGTATGCATGCAGGTTGTAGCCTGTTCCTGCGGTACCTGGCTGTCAGGCTTAGTACAGTTTTTGTTGACGCGCGCAGGCTTGACAGCTGCGTGCGGGAATCTGTTGCCTGCGGCCAGTGAGTCATTTTGCATGCGGGCCTTTTGACATGCACCTACGTATTGAGTGTCAGGTGTGTGTACCCTTACTGTATGAATGTGGGGCTGCGCGCAGGAATTGTGACACAACACAAATCTGCCTGTAACTACTAAAATATACACAACACCTCAAGTCTAACTGAATTTTAGGTGTGAAACCTATACATGGCATAATGTGTGAAATGTTAAAATGGCCAAAAGGTGCCATGGTGGTGTTGTGGTCTGTCGGTCATTTTGTTTAATAATAATTTAAAAATGTAATGAGTTAGAATTCAAGGGTGGGGTCAGTGAGTGACCCTACTCAATTTTGGGTAGGGAATCCATTTCTGTAATAATATTCATGAATTTCTCCCTGCTTCTAATTTTATTATTTTTTTTCTGTTTTAAATCTGCTTTGACAGGTTGCTCTGTCCAAGTAGCAAGCTGACAGTAGGACTGGATGAGATTTTTGTTTGGTGAGGAACTGAACAATTATTGCTTGTGGAACCTTGACAAGGTTCCTGTGATTTTGTTGATTTGACAACTGTCAAGTGCAACAAAGCGCATGAGGGTGCTCAAATTGACCAAACCCTTGTTAGGTCTGCTCATCAAGCGGAACTGTAGAGATGAGGGTGGATGCTCTAATAAGCTCAAGAAATTCAAAAATGTTTCCTGAAGGAAAAGAGTCTCTTGCACGCAATCAATATTGTCATTTATATATGCTGTACCCCAAAAATTCATCTCCTGGATTTCCAGATCTTGAATTTGATATGCAAGCCTTCCTCTTTAAAAAGCCTCCTTTACTTAAGCCTCCATTCCACCTCCATTCCACCTCCATAACCAACCATCTGTACCCAATCTGAGATTTCCCACAACTATTGCCTGTCCAGTTTGTATCCAAAGGCCACATGCCTCTGGATAATGGCATTGAAAGTGCACTCAAGCAATGTTGAATGGAGACAATCAAATTCATCCCAAGAAATCCTTAATTGGTCTGAAATCATTCTCCAACTGTGCTTTTGCAAGTTGAAGATTTTAAAAATACCTGCTAAGTTTTGTCAAGACACTTACCATCTTTGAACGTGCCTTGTGAGAGAATTCACTTTGCTTGACCAACCCCCCACTGAAACCAAGCAAAACAATTGCTGGGAGGGTCAACCAAATTTGAAGGGGTTCTGTCTTGCTTTGGACTGTCAACACTCACCCCATGCACTGAGGGATGGAAAGGGAATAGCTGGGCATTTTGCAAATTTGATAACCAGCACCTGATTAAGTCTTGAAGATGCGCTTCAAATCCCAAGCACTTTCATTGAGGTTTGAGGTAACTTTTCAAGGAGAGGTACAAGGTTGAGAGGAACCATTTCAAATAGAAATAGCACAAGCCTACTAAGGTACTTAATGCACAGAAAATGTCAGAATGTATGAAATTAACTAATTGGGAAAGCAGTAGAACAGAAAAAGCAGCATGGTTTTAAGTACAAAAGAATTCCCTATGCTTTCAAGGGAAAACAACCTGATGAATGTTTAATCTAGGGTAATAGAAATGAAAATATTGAAATAAAAAGAAAGGTCTGAACATTCATGGATTTCATCAATGAAATGCGGTGTTTAACTATGAGGTGACAATAAGAAGTGATAGGGGAATAGAAAGTGCAACATTTAATGTGAATAATGGGGTTAAGTGCAAAGTAGTAAGGGTCAAGTTTGTCATCTGGGAATAAGGAAAGACCCAACAAGGATACAATAATGCAAAGAATGAGCTCCTTCTAAATGACCAGGTTTAAATTATGTGGTTTGTGAATCAAATCAATGCAAAAATTCCAATCTTGACTGTAATTAATGAATTTCATAAATCATGAGATGAAAATTCCATTGTGTTTTGGTGTTAGTTGGCAACACTCAGAATTTACTGAGTAAATTGTGTGGTTTTGATTAGGTGTCACACTTTTAATTCAAAAATAGATCCTGAGGAGACTGGGTTATATGTCAAAGTTGATTCTCGAAACAATGGAACTTCACATTTGAAGAATGACAGTTGCTTGGGTACAAAATGTGCAAGCTCCTGTAATATTTGAGGATAGTTTTATCATTACTTGAAGAAAGGAGATAATGTTACTACTACTACTACTACTACTACTACTACTACTAATACTACTAATACTCCTACTAATCCTACTACTACTACTAGCAGTACTAAATTATTATATTTCATTTTATGCTTAATTAGCTCCCCTTTCAAATGAATGTGTCAACCCCTACTGGGAGTTGCATTAATTTTATACATTGAAACAAGGATTTCAAAAAAAAACTGCCGAGTGCAGGAATAGAGAAAATTTTGGGAAATTCTGTTTGAAGATATTTGTGTTTATTTTTTCATTATATTTATCAAAAGCCAATATTTATTCAAGGCCTGTGGCTCTTAAAAAAAAGACTTTAATTTTATAGCACTGCAAAGGGCTAATTGTAAACCTCCACCAGGTCCTGAGATGGAGTTTTTAGGTCAGAAGTATATAGGTGAGTCTAATAATAAAATGATAATTGTGAAAATATAATAAAAATGATTAAAATCATTTCAAAACAGAAATTTAATTGAATTAATTTTCAAAATATTCAATTACTAATCCTCCTCAACATCCCTGAAAAATTGGAAAAGTTCCAAGCATAATTGGAACTAGTATGAGAAGCATCAAAGAAGAAGAGGTTGGAATAGTTGAAGAAGGGAGGGAAAATTCTGTAAGAATGGGAAAGAAACATGTTTCCTCTGGGAATTGAACCCAGGTCTCTCATTGTCATGGGAAGTTTACTACCAACTATAATAACAACACTTGCTTCCTTGTCAGCTTGCTACTATTTCAGAGCAAGCTGCAAAAGTAACAGAAATAACATAATAATAATAATAATAATAATAATAATAATAATAATAATAATAATAATAATAATAATAATAATAATAATAATAATAATAATAATAATAATAATAATAATAATAATAATAATAATAATAATAATAATAATAATAATAATAATAATAATAATAATAATAATAATAATAATAATAATAATAATAATAATAATAATAATAATAATAATAATAATAATAATAATAATAATAATAATAATAATAATAATAATAATAATAATAATAATAATAATAATAATAATAATAATAATAATAATAATAATAATAATAATAATAATAATAATAATAATAATAATAATAATAATAATAATAATAATAATAATAATAATAATAATAATAATAATAATAATAATAATAATAATAATAATAATAATAATAATAATAATAATAATAATAATAATAATAATAATAATAATAATAATAATAATAATAATAATAATAATAATAATAATAATAATAATAATAATAATAATAATAATAATAATAATAATAATAATAATAATAATAATAATAATAATAATAATAATAATAATAATAATAATAATAATAATAATAATAATAATAATAATAATAATAATAATAATAATAATAATAATAATAATAATAATAATAATAATAATAATAATAATAATAATAATAATAATAATAATAATAATAATAATAATAATAATAATAATAATAATAATAATAATAATAATAATAATAATAATAATAATAATAATAATAATAATAATAATAATAATAATAATAATAATAATAATAATAATAATAATAATAATAATAATAATAATAATAATAATAATAATAATAATAATAATAATAATAATAATAATAATAATAATAATAATAATAATAATAATAATAATAATAATAATAATAATAATAATAATAATAATAATAATAATAATAATAATAATAATAATAATAATAATAATAATAATAATAATAATAATAATAATAATAATAATAATAATAATAATAATAATAATAATAATAATAATAATAATAATAATAATAATAATAATAATAATAATAATAATAATAATAATAATAATAATAATAATAATAATAATAATAATAATAATAATAATAATAATAATAATAATAATAATAATAATAATAATAATAATAATAATAATAATAATAATAATAATAATAATAATAATAATAATAATAATAATAATAATAATAATAATAATAATAATAATAATAATAATAATAATAATAATAACGAAATTAACCTAAGAAGGAGAAAGAAAACCATAAATATTATTGCGAAAATGGATTCTCCACCCAAAATTGGGTAGGGTCACTCACTGACCCCACCCTTGAAATCCAACTCCTTATATTTTTAAATAATTAAGGAAAAGAAAGACAAAAATAACATGGCACCACTATTGAACTTTTTAGTCAAGTAATATTTCACATGTATTGTCACGTATAGGTTTCACACCTCAAATTCAGTCAGAATTGAAGTGTTGTGTATATTTTAGGAGTTACAGACGGAAATGTGTTCTGTCACAATTCCTGCATGCAGCTGCGGCAGCCAATGCACCCGCGTGCGGCTGAGCAACAGCTCTTTCACTCCGTCAAAGTTGTGTACGCAGCCCCAGGCCTCTGACAAGTACGCAGCTGCGGGACTACGGGTTGACAAAGTGACAGGTGGCCTGAGAAACATAGGTACCGCCTAAACATGGTAGAACCTACACTGGAACATTCTACATATGTAATAAATGTTGCCATGGATAGTAGATAGTCTAAAAATACATAAAATCATATAAAAATACTTAAATAACCTTTAAACGTATTTTTTATAAAATATAATTCCAAGTACCATAAATGTCAAAAATGAGATAATAACTACTTCTAAAAATATATTAAAATACTTTAATATATTATTATGAGAATTTCTAGACATCAACGTTTTTATGACATACTAATAAAACGTATGATTTAAAAATATTACATGAACACCCATTACTTACATTTTTAAGTAATTGTTTTAGTAAATCAACTGAATTTCGAAAATAAGGAGTAAAATCAATATCATGACTTTACTCCAAATATTTAATACATAATGATAACTCACCTCAAATCAGAATATCCGTAGGAATGTCTATTCAAATAATTAGTAACTTACTGGGAACATTTACTAAGGATGATTAATTAAATAATAAATAAAAAGGACAGATTAGTGTTATTCACACATCCAAACATCAATTATAAAGTAGAATAATTCCCATAACCTGTGGAATTGGATGCTACCCGCATTAAAGCACCAAGAACAAGTGACAGACTACCACTGGTTACCCTGCTAGCCTCAGTGTCTGTCCCTTTGAGCCCCTGTACCCCTCAGAAGGACAATATTGGGACTCCAAAAGCTATAAATAAAGAGCTCTTTTGAGGATATTGATACCCAGGGACCCAGTTATATTTACATCCGGACACCGTGACAAGGTAATCAAATACCTATAAGAGATAAGTAAGTGATTCATGGCTTTAGTCTGATTAATAATATCCGTCCTCAACCCTTTTTATCAATTTAAACTTCTGAACAACCTTACAACCCCAGTATACAGGTTTAACCCATCAGTGTACGTCCCAAACAGGTACTCAAAGGATTTAATAATATACCAGTGAGTCTTATTATCCTTTCTCTTCCGTGGAAGCTTGGTTACAAAGCCGTGCCACTTGGCTGTGTATTTTATATACATATTATCTTTGGGCAAAATATCCTTTAAACTAAAGGTTCCAAAGTATCCAGGCCTACATGTTTTCATACAGAATTCCCTGAAGAGAGGTTTTAAAGATCCCCAATATAATTGTGCCCCTCTATAAAAATATTTAATAATCAATTTATCTATATTGATTTATAACAATAAACCATATCCAAACCAATTAACCTTGCAATAAGCTTTATCCAAATATTTTACGGTTTTTGCTGCATTTATTAAATAATATATTTATTATTTATTCTATCACTTCTGGTAACTAAAGGATAGAAAGGGTCTTGGCATCCAGTAGGCTGACATTCCTAGTGGTCAAGATATGCTTGTAGAGGTTGATGCTAATGTCACTTTATGAGGAAATGATGATGAATGAGTACCAATACAAGCATGCAGAGAATATGGTCCTGAAGACTGCATGAAAGCATGTATCATATCTCAACAGATTTCACCCCAGTGGTTGTAACCAAGCTGGAGGACATTCTTACAATTAGTGAAGAAATTTTTAAATTTAACCCCAGAATTGCAAGACTGATTTTGGTGAGGGCTCTTAAAGCCAAGTTCAAATTAAACAACCTCAAAAAGAAGAACTGAAGGTGAATGAATGGGAAAGCCAGTAAATGATAGCTCAAATTGCAAGGGTCAAAAATATCTTGAAAGAAAATATTTTTTAGAAATGTTGAATATTAGGACATATCAAAGTTAGCAAAACCGCCATTAGAAACCCACCATTTTTTTTAACCTAACCTGCCATTTTTAATGGTGGGTTTCTGAAATGCACATACCTCCTAACTGGTGTATTTCAAAATGGCAGGTTTCATGAAAATGGTGGGTTCCAAACATCAAAACTGCCATTTCATCCATCCACCATCAATGGCATGCAAAACACCCATCCACACCTTCAAATCATCAAATCCATACGCATGACACACATCTCATCTCCATTTCTTCACATCTCCATTGCTTCACATCTCCATTGCTTCACATCTCCATTGCTTCACATCTCCATCAATTCACATCTACATTGATTCACATCTCCATCACTCCACATCTCCATTGCTTCACATCTCCATTGCTTCACATCTCCATCACTTCACATCCACATTTCTTCACATCTCCATTGCTTCACATCTCCATCACTTCACATCTACATTGCTTCACATCTCCAGCACTCCAGATCTCCATTGCTTCACATCTCCATTGCTTCACATCTCCATCACTTCAAATCTCCATTTCTTTACATCTCCATTTCTTCACATCTCTATTGCTTCAAATCTCCATTGCTTTACATACATCCCATCATCATCACATCACCATCTTTCTCAACATTTAAAATCAAACTTCCCGGAAGCAAGTTGAAAACGCAAAAAAGCTGACTGAACGTTTTTTATTATTTGACTTGGATTCAGAATCTGATTTGGAATCAACTTGGTTAGCTTTGAATTCTCTATTGGAAAAGCAATACATGGTTCCACAAAGACAAACTCTCCACAAAACTATGTATGAAAGGCAAAAGCTTCACCTACTTCCCAACTTAAGCTTTAAGCAACTGTTCCAAACTTTATTGCCTTCTTTCATGAAAATTTTGGAGATGATTGAAGACCACCATATCTTCCAGAAAAATTCTTGGAATCCTCAAAGAAATCCAGCTATACAACTGGCTGTTGCTCTTTGTAGATTGGGATCAAATGGAAATGGAGCAGAAATTCATCAATTAGAAAATCTATTCTTGTTCAGTTATGGATCCATTGACTTATACACCAAAAGAGTCATGATTGCTATCCTATCTTTCCATTGCTAAGTCCTTTGTTGGCCAACCAAAGAATACCACAAGGAGATATCTCAAGTAATGGAGACTTAAGGCTTGCCTGGTTGCATTGGTTTTGTTGATGGAACTACTATCACCTTGAGTCAAAAACTCAAGCTAGATGGAAACCATTATTTTTATTGGAAAAAGGCAATTTATTCATTTTATTTCCAAAGCCTTTGATAATACACTGACCAAATTTTTTTTATTGGTTTTTATATATACTCTGTGGAACTACAACTTGTTTGTGAAAACAAAAACAGGTTCATATCCCTCCATGCTGGACTTCCAGGTTCTTGTCATGATTCATATTTTTTAAATTGGATGTGGATTGCCCAACAACCAGATAACTACTTTGACCAAGATCAATACCTTCTGGCCAATTCAGCTTATGATAGGGGGAAATATGTGGTTCGGGCATACCACAATGTTTCAACCAATGATCAAGCCAAAACTTATTTCAACTGAAATCTTGCCCAATCACAAGTTTGGATTGAGCATGCCATAGGAATCCTAAAGGAAGATGGGCCAGCTTGAGGGAGATGGGAAAGCAGCTACAAAGTTCCAAGGACATGAAGATCCTCATCAACTGGATTATCAATTGTGTAATCCTTCACAACCTTCTTGCCAACATCAAAGATGAATGGGACAAAATATTCAAAGAAGATATTCCTGATACTCCTCAAGTCATCCCAGCCTCATCTTCTACCTCATCTTTGGCCATGAGAGTGCGGATTCTACCCCTCACACTTTCTCACTTTGATGAGTAGAATTGGGTTTTTAAATAGGTAAAAAATAACATCACCAGATTTTTTTGGTTTTGGTTGTTTAACCCAGAATCCTAGGCTGACTCCTGTTTTTTATTTTATTTTTTTTTTATTTAATTTTTTTTTGGTGGACTTAGACAAAAAACAGAACCATAAATTCCAAACCAGCCACCTCACCCCACCAAAACACAGGTCCAATCCTCCCTCCTCCTCACAAAAACATCACCTCACCAAACCAAACCACTGGTCAACACCTCCCTCCTCCTTACCAAACCACCTCACCATCCACCTCCACCTACCTCCAAGTTCACCTAGTCAATCTCCTCCTTATTCTTCTTTGCTCAGTGCCCCAGGTAAGCCCTCCCTCCTCCTCCTTGATTCATCCAAGCTTACCTCCGCCCTCCTCCTCCTCCTTTTACAATTTCCATCTCTCCTTGCTCAGGCCCACCCGTAAGCTCCCTTGCTCAGCACCACCAGTAAGCACCCCTCCTCCTCCTCCTCCTGCTCTCCTTCTCCCCCCTCCTCCTGCTCCCCATCTTTCCCCACCACCACCTTGCTGGGTGATTTGATTGGAAAACAATTTATTGCTTGCCAATCAATCAACTGGTTGACCGGCAAGCAATTGATTGGTTTACCGGCAAGCAATTGATTGGTTGACCGGCAAGCAATTGATTGGTTGAACAGCAAGCAATTGATTGGTTGACCGGCAAGCAATTGATTGGTTGACCAGAAAGCACTTAATTGTTTTCCAATTGATTGATTGATTGACCAGCAAGCAATCAATCTCTTGCCAATCAATCAATTGGTCAACCAGAAAAAATCAATCTTGCCGGTCAATCAATCAATTGATTGACCAACAGGTGACATGCCCCCCCTTCAGCTCCTCCTCCTCCTCCCAGTTCTTGAGAAGTTGACTGACATTCTTTTTTTTTTTTGGTAGAAAATTACTGGTAATTTTCTTAACATTTTCTATGTTGGTTGATCATCTAAGTGGTCTATACCAGACTGATGAGTTTTTTTTGTGGTAGGAGAATTGGTGGTATTGTTTTTGTTATTTTCTATGTTTTTTGATCATCTAAGTGGTTTATACCGGACTAATGACCATTTTTTTGCTTTTTTTTGATTCAATGCAATGCAATCAGACATTCCACTGCTTTGACCACCATTTCTTGATGGTCCATTCTTCACCCACCAAACTCAAAATGTCACAACTAATGGATTTACATCTTGATACTCACCCCAGTCAAAGTATATGGTTGGGAGGGGAAAAGATGGAAGGAGATAGTTTGAAAAACATACAGAGAAGTGGCAAGAAAAGAGATTTCCTGAGAAGGAGGGCTCAAATGCCGGATTCTGAAATTGCATTGGAAGTGACTGAGAAAACAATTAATGATCAGGTTGTTTGGCCTTCACGCAAACTACTTCCTTTGAAACTTTATCTGTCCATTGTCAATAAAATTCAAAAACCCACCCCTGAAGAATTGGAACAGGCCAAACAGAAGATCAAACAGTTCCATTTCTTCAGCTCTGGAAAAGCATATGTTGAAGATAAATCAGATCATGAGGCTATGGTTGCCATCACCCAATTTATACCTTTGAATGAACTCTCTGAGCAAGAGAAGAAGGACATCAACTCAGCAACAACATTCCTTCACCAATCCAACAAAATTGTCAATACTGTTGGTCCCTCAAGATCTTGGGGTGGGAAAATGTGGGAAATTGTATGGCAAAAATCAATGGACCCTTCTAAACTATTTTGAAAATATTTGAAGAAAGATGCTTTCAAATCTTCCCCTAAAGATTTTCATTTTTTGAACCTTAGGTCTGACAAGGCCTTTTAAATATTGGGTCAAATGTTTGGAAAATTAGCCAAACTTGCATTTGATTACAAAGGTGAAGCTATGATGGAAAACAACATCCCTTCCTTCTACTCATTGTAATTTGGATCTGGCCTTACTGCTTTTGACTGCTAACCTCAGACTCCTTCTACAACTTGCCCCATATCGACCAAGGTAATGTCTCTGACTATTCCTTTTTACTTGTGGTCCAAGCCAAAAAATCAAATGGAAAAATTATAAACAACAAGTATGAATCTCAAGTATCTGATGGCTAATTTGTTTTCCCAGACTTGGGTTTTGGGATTGATTTCAAACAAAAGGGTATTGTGAAAATGGTTTGGGCAGAAAAAAAGTACAAAAACTGTAATTTTCCTGCAGTGGATACTTCCACTCATACTAGGATGGCCATTTCCATGCAAATCAATAGAACAACTCAAAACACTAGCAAGGACTTGGCAAGTGGCAAAATATATCTTAGAAAAAAAATATAACTAAAAATAAAAAAGATTTGTTCAATGGTGGTGTTAAAAATAATCTCAAACGTTGTTGCAATCAAAAATATTTTTTTTGTTTTTATTTTCAAAATTTTTATCAAAGTAAATATATTTAAAAACCAAGCCATTGAGTAATTTCCTTTTTTTCATCCACATTTCTACTGCTACTAATAAATTCCATGGCTACCAACAACCTATATTTTTTTTCCGTGGCTAGCCTTTCCCTCTACTATTTGAGTTGTTCTTGCTCTTGATCCTTCTCCTTTTACTCTTTTTGAAACTCCAGGTTGGCTTGTTTGATTTTCCATTCAGCATCCAACTTGTGTTGATGAGCCAAACTCTCATCTTTGCACTTTTGAAAATCCATAGCCAGTTGAAAATCCCACTTCTCCTTTTCAAATTAAATTTTTTTGGATTCTATTTGTGATTTCACTGTTTTTTGGAGGGGAATAAGAATGAGCTTAATTTTGAAAGAAATTAAAATCAATCAATGAACCTACTTGAATCTCCCCTCTCCATGATATCCTCAAAGACAGAAAATTTTGAAGTGTTTCTCCGCTTTTGATCGCTATTAGGGTTGAGGTTGATGGAATTGGAGGCCTTTTGCTTTCCCTTTGCAGAGGAGGTTTTTGTGGGAACGTCATTGCTCTCATTTGAAGGGGATGTGAAACTCCCCATTGGCTTGAGTATTGGGGCATTCAGGAACGGATGAGCCTGTTTTTTTAAAATCCAAATTAGTTAGGATTAACCAGACAGAAGAGAAAAGATCTTGATTCCTTACTTGAGAAGATTATTCCAATGGTGGTGATACAGGAATAAATTGCTCCTTGTTGGCCAAGTTGTTAAGTTCTTCCACCCCAGGAAGAGAGCAATCCAAAGAAGGAAGTGAGGGGTCCAAGGAAGGGTTTGAATTGTTGATCAATGCTGATGTAGACGTGATTGGAGCTCATTCTGTTGGAATATCCTCCTCCACATCAGCTTGGGGCCGCTCATAGGTTTCATTGGGTTCATCATTGCTAGGATGTGTATCCACAAAAAGGTCCTCAGCATAAACTAAATCTGATTTTTGGGCATCAAAAGCGGCAAAAGGGGTGATATTGGCCTTCTTTCGAAAGATTTCATCCATTTGAACATAAAAAGTACAAATGGAGTCCAACTTAACAACCACCAAGTTGATTCCCTTGGCTTTATTGGAGTTGGTGATACCAAAGCTGTCAGCCTCCTGGATGCCAAGATTCTTGTTATCCTTTAGCTACCAGAGGTGATAGAAAAAATAATAAATATATTATTTAATAAATGCAGAAAAAATACGTAAAATATTTGGAGAAAGCATATTGAAAGGTTAATTGGTTTGGATATGGTTTATTGTTATAAATCAATATAGATAAATTGATTATTAAATATTTTTATAGAGGGGCACAATTATATTGGGGATCTTTAACACCTATCTTCAGGGAATTCTGTATGAAAACATGTAGGCCTGGTTACTTTGGAACTTTTTGTTTAAAGGATATTTTGCCCAAAGATAATATGTATATAAAATACATGGCCAAGTGGAAGGGCTTTGTAACCAAGCTGCCACTACAGAGAAAGGATAATAAGACTCACTGGTATATTTTTAAATCCTTTGGGTACCTGTTTGGGACGTGCACTGATGGGTTAAACCTGTATACTGGGGTTATAAGGTTGTTCAGCAGTTTAAATTAATAAAAAGGGTTGAGGACGGATATTATTCATCAGACTAAAGCCATAAATCACTTACTTATCTCTTATAAGTATTTGATTACCTTGGCACAGTGTCTGGATGTAAATATAACTGGGTCCCTGGGTATCAATATCCTCAAAAAAGCTCTTTATTTATAGCTTTTGGAGTCCCAATATTGTCCTTCTGAGGGTTGCAGGTGCTCAAAGGGACGGTCACTGGGGCTAGCAGGGTAACCAGTGATAGCCTTTCATGTGTTCTTGGTTCTATAAAGCGGGTAGCATCCAATTCCACAGGTTATGGGAATTATTCTACTTTATAATTGATGTTTGGACGTGTGAATAACACTAATCTGTCCTTTTTATTTATTATTTAATTGATTATCCTTAGTAAATTTTCCCAGTAAGTTAATAATTTTTTGAATAGACATTCCTACGGATATTCTGATTTCAGGTGGGTTCTCATTATGTATTAAATAATTAGAGTAAATTCATGATATTGATTTTACTCCTTATTTTCGAATTTCAGTTCATTTACCAAAATAATTACTTAAAAATATAAGTCATGGGTATTCATTTCATATTTTTAAATCATTATTTTTCTTTGTATTTCCCAAAAATATTGATGTCTATAAATCCTCATAATAGTATATGAAAGTATTTTAATATATTTTTAGAAGTATTCATTATCTTATTTTTGACATTTTTGGTACTTTAAATTATATTTTATAAAAAATAAATTTAAAGGTTATTTAAGTATTTTTATATGATTTTATGTATTTTTAGACTATCTACTATCCATGGCAACATTTATTACATATGTAGAATGTTCCAGTGTAGGTTGTAGCATGTTTAGGCGGTACGTATGTTTCTCAGGCCACCTGTCACTTTGTCAACCCGTAGTCCCGCAGCTGCATACTTGTCAGAGGCCTGGGGCTGCGTACACAACTTTGACGGAGTGAAAGAGCTTTAGCTCAGCCGCACGCGGGTGCATTGGCTGCCGCAGCTGCATGCAGGAATTGTGACAGAACACATTTCCGTCTGTAACTCCTAAAATATACACAACACTTCAATTCTGACTGAATTTGAGGTGTGAAACCTATACGTGACAATACATGTGAAATATTACTTGGCTAAAAAGTTCAATAGTGGTGCCATGTTATTTTTGTCTTTCTTTTCCTTAATTATTTAAAAATATAAGGAGTTGGATTTCAAGGGTGGGGTCAGTGAATGACCCTACCCAATTTTGGGTGGAAAATCCCATTTTTTCAATAATATTCATGGTTTTCCTACTCCTTATTAGGTTAATTTTATTATTATTATTTTTATGTTATTTCTGTTACTTTTGCAGCTTGCTCTGCAATAGTAGCAAGCTGACAAAAGCTTGTTGAGATTGAAATTGAGTGGGATTTTTTGTACTTGGTTCAATAGCTCCTGAATTTCTCCCGCATCTTTTTGGATGAAAGATCCAGCCTACCTTTGGTTTTATTCTTGAGTTTATTGGCCATCAGGAGATAAACATCAACCTTAGAAGATGGTGATTGGCCAACTTGTGTTTCATTGTTTGATCCAAAGCAAGCATTTTAGTTGGACGGAATTTTGTGCCAGTTTATCAGGATGATGTGATCAGCTCTCTTGAGCTGAATTGACAATTTCAAAGCTGATGGGGGAGGATTTATGGATGTTGAGTTCCTGGGGGATTTTTTCTTTGGTTGAGTGGAAATACGGGGGGAGTATTGCTGAGGGGCCATTTAAAAAGAGTAAGTGGGATGAAGTGATGAAGCAATGAAGCAATGACACTTAGAATGTGATGAAAGGGGGGATGAAGTGATGAAGCAATGAAGAAATGAGACAATCAATGTGATGAAATTAATAAAGTGATGACAGTGATAAAGCAAGGTGAGAGTGATGAAGTGATGAAGTGCAATGAAGCAATGAAGTGCAATGAAGCAATGAAGCACAATGAAGCAATGAGAGTGATCAAGTGATGAGGATTCAATGAAGCACAATGAAGCAATGAGAGTGATCAAGTGATGAGGATAGCAATGAAGCAATGAGATTGATGAAGTGATGAGGAAAGAAATGAAGCAATGAGAGTGATGAAGTGATGAGGATAGCAATGAAGTGATGAGGATAGCAATGAAGTGATGAGGATAGCAATGAAGAGATGAGATTGATGAAGTGATGAGGACAGCAATGAAGAAATGAGAGTGATGAAGTGATGAGGATAGCAATGAAGCAATGAGAGTGATGAAGTGATGAGGATATAAATGAAGCAATGAGAGTTATGAAGTGATGAGGATAGCAATGAAGCAATGAGAGTGATTAAGTGTTCCAATAAGGTTGGAGGATGAAACCAGGGGTGATGATTTGGAATGCCGTGTGGTTGAGCTTTTGAAGGCCGTTATATACTTTATTTTAAAATCCCATTTATTTTCAGGTAACTTTGACATGTCTGATGTGAAATAAGTGGTTTTTTTTGATTTTTAATGGCGGGTTTGAAATGGCAGATTTGGGTTGAAAACCACCATTAAAAATGGAAGTTTGATTAATTTGATATGCCCTATTGAAGAGATTTTCCTTTCTAGCTGAATGAGAATATATCTTAAAATTGAGAAAAATAGTAATAAGGACTAAGAGCATCAACCACTGTCTCAATAAGTTGGCTTGATAAGTGAACATATTAAAGATTTTTCCAATTGAGCCACCATTGTGCGCTAAATAGGAATAAATGGCTGTTGATTCCACCTATGGGGCACCTTCTCAAAATTCTTCATGGTGATAAGCTTTTTACAAATATTTATCTTGTAGGTGCCTGTAATTTTATTTAAATTTCTGAGAATAAAAAATGTAAAATTGAAATGAGGAACAGTTTTGGCAGCTAAAAATATCTTCTCATGCCCTCTTGCCTCCAAAAATCTCCCTTGACACTTCAAATGATTTCTCAATGATCTCTTTGCTTTACGTTTTGATGCGTAAATGGTTGTTTATCTCAATTATAAACTTATTTTCTCCCCAAACTTAGAGACACACAAAGATTATTTCAAAACTTTTATTCAGTGCTTACAAAAGACAAATTATATGATAATGCTTCCAAATCTGACTTCCACAATGAATTTCTGAATTTAATTGACTGTGCAGTTTCCACTCACCATTCAAAATGGATGTCAAAAGTGTCAGTATAAAGTGGTCACTACCGCAGACCCCAACAGAAATTTATTCTTTTCTTAGATTTTATGACTTCTACAAGAGTTTTATTGGTTGATTCTCAATTCATAATGTTTTAATTAATTCTTGCAAGAAAAATAATATACCCTTTGCCATTACTGATGCATCTAAGCAGGATTTTGATGCACTTAAAAAGGTGTTCTCCACTACACCAATTTTAATTCAATATGATCAAATGGCAGAAAAATTTTCAAAAATGATGCTATTGACTAAACCCTTGCAGGAAAAATAATGCAGAAGAACCTGAAAACCTTATTTTTACATCCTGTAGCATTTGATTCATTTGAATGATTCAGTATAAAAACTGAATATGAGATCAATGATAAAGAATTGCTTCCAATTTCACACTGCCTGCACCATTGGGAAATTTTCTCCTCAGTATGACTTCTCCATTCTCCATCCTCACTTATCACTTGTATTTTAAATTTCTCACTAAAAACCAGATTCTATGGGCAATGATTCTTTCCAAGTTCAATTTTGTCATTTCATACCATCCTGGTAAACAGGATGTTTTTCCCAATATTTTCTCCTGTTGAGACATGTTTACCCTACTGAGTGGGAGGCCTTTGCAGATTAAAAACCTGATAATTTGAGACATCTTTTTGAAGAGGAAATTTCTTCAGGTCAAATTTATTCCTCAAAGTTCAAGGAATCCCTGAAGAAATAATTCAAAGAATCAAATATCTCCTTCTTGTAGGCAAACACTGTTCAAATCAAATTTGAACTAAATCCAATTGATTCCAGATCAAAAAAAAACACTTGTTGTAGTTGGGAATGAATATCTGTTTGCCAAACTCTTGATCTTCAAAAGTCAACAAAAATCACCTCATTCTGCAAATTGTGGAAGTGATAAGGCTAAAAAACTTATTGCAAGAAATTTCTGTTCGACTAAAATTTCTTCAGATGTTTGAAACTTTGTAGCAGATTGTTGCAATTTTCATTGCAATAAGTTTGATTGAAATAAGAAATATTTCCTTCTTCAAAATCTACCCATTCCTAAATTTACTTGGATTTATAAATCTATGGATCATATTTCCCAAATCCCCTTTTTTCTCCCTGTGATTGAACGCTATAATGTGTAGATAGATTCTCTAAAATTTATCTTTTCATTAAGAAAACCACTACTTAAACTTCCAATGACTTTGCAAATTTTCTTCTTGAATTTATGTTTAGTAAAAATTGTCTTCCTACTGATATTTTTATGATTAGAGGCTTTCTGTCTGAATCCATTTTCTGTAGCTCCCTTTGTAAACTACTCAAAAAAAAACTGAAAATCTACGTTGCTTACAATCCAAAATCAGAAATCAAAACTGAAATAGTCAACCAAATCATCAAGAAATATATTTGAATGTACATTGATTGGCAGAAGGATAATTGGGAAAATTGGCTACCTTTTTCTGAATTTGAAGAAAATAATTCTTTTCATTCTTCTAATCACAAAAGTCCAGTTTAAATAATCTATGGATAAAACCCTTGATTCAGAAATATCAACATTGATTCCTGGTACCCATCTGCTGACTACCTTTCAACCTCAATGTAACTTCAAATTCACCTTGCAGAAAACCTTGAAACATCTGTGGATAATTAAAAAGCTCAATAAGTAGATAAGAATAGAAATTTCCCTCATTCTTTCAAATACATACATAGAGTATGGCTAAATTCTATTAAAATTCAAACCACTTTGCCCTCCAAGAAACTCTCCAAAACGCTTTTAAAAAATAAAAAATGCTTTATCAATTCCCAAGGAATTAATTCAGACTCAATCTTCCCCTTCATTGGAATTTAATTGACCCTGTCTTCCACGTAATCCTTATCAAGCCTGTCACAGATATGTTCCTGGGAAAAGCTCAACCACATCCTGAGCCTGCCTCTTTTAAAGAAAAAATTGAGTGGGAAGTAAACTGAATCCTTGATTCAAGGGTACACATGAGAAAATTTCATTATCTTGTTGAATTTTTGTGATTTCAAAAAAAACCCATTTTAACTCATGGGAACCTCTCAAAAAGATTTCCAACTTCCTTGAGATAGTCAAGGAATTCCATAAAATATATCCTGAAAAAAATCAACTCTGAATATCACTTGTTTATATCATTAAAAAAACCTTTTCCCCTTTTTAAATTTTTATTCTTTATTTCCCTTTTCCCTTTATTCTTCTTCTTTGGATTCAATCCAATTTTCTGTAAAAAAATTAACCCCCCCACAAAATAAAAATAAAATAAACTAATATATGAAAAATATATGCAACAAATCCTGTACATTAATTTTAAGAATTCAAATAATTTTCTTTAAATATATCCTTCATATTTAATCTCTTGATTTATTTTTATCCCTTTAAATCTTTTCTCCATTAAAATTATGGAGATTTTCTCAAAATTCAACTTAAAAACTTCTTCCACTTCCTCAATTGTCTCCTCTGCTTCCTCAGTCTTGTGTGATATTTCCCCCTCTTCATTTAAATTTTTTACTCGCTTGAAGCCAACCATAAAATTTTCCTGTTGGGGCAATCTTTCAAGTTTTCAAAAAATCAGCAGTACGTTTGAAAATAATGCAAAAATCTTCAACAGTCAATGCCTCAGAAATGAAAAGCAACTATCTATCAAAAATCTTAGATTTAGTTTCTATATTCAATAATTTATATGAATGAAAAGCTAAAGGATGGAAAAATCAAGTTTTGAGGTTCTTCTGCATGATCATTCCTGCAAGGGTTTAGTCAATAGCATCATTTTTGAAAGTTTTTCTGCCATTTGATCATATTGAATTAAAATTTTTGTAGTGGTGAACACTTTTTAAAGTTAATAAAAATCCTGCTTAGATGCATAAGTAATGGCAAAGGGTATATTATTCTTCTTGCAAGAATTAAGTAAAACATTATGGCTTGAAAATCTAACAATAAAACTCTGGTAGAATCAATAAAATTCAAGAAAAGAATCAATTTCTCTTAGGGTCTGTGGTAGTGACCACTTTAGAATGACAATTTTGATATTCATTTTGAAGGCTGAGTGGAAACTGCATATTCAATTAAATTAAGAAATTTCTTGTGGAAGTCAGATTTGGAAGCATTTTCATATAATTTGTCTTGTGTAAGCACTGCATAATAGTTTTGAAATACTCTTTGCTTGTCTCTAAGTTGGGGGAATAAATTAGAATATAATTGAGATTTATCACCATGTATGTCCCAAAAATTTTAGAGAAGAGATCATTTAAAAATCATTGGAAGTTCAAGGGAGATTTTTGGAGGAAAGAGGGCATGAGAAGATATTTGTAGCTGCCAAAACTGGCCCTCATTGCAATTTTACATTTGGGACCCTCAGAAATTTGGATAAGATTACAGGCACCTACAAGATAAACATTTATAAAGAAGTTAGAACCATGAATAATTTTGAGAATGTTCCCCATAGGTGGAACAGGTTAGGAATCTTTGAAATTTATTTTATTCAAAATTCAATAATCAACAAATAGCCAAAGGCAAACATTGTCCTTGGGAAAAGAAAATAAATTCAAACCTATTGAAGAGTGACTTGTTCAAATAAAAACATTAATTAAATTATTTTCAATTTATTTTCACAGTGATTTTGACTGCTGATGCAAAGAATTATAAGATGGTCCCTTTGAAGGAGGATCTTCAATGATTTCTATCATATATTTTTGTAGTCTTGAAGGTTGAAGCTAATCGACCATTTTTTCAGAAAACCATTCAAGATACTCATGTTAAGGGGTAGGAATTGTGGTTTGAATCTCTTCTAAAGAGAAAGAATCTTCAATTGCATCAAGTGGAATATGATTCTTATATTTGAAGTTAAATGATGAAAGAATAAACTATTTGAAGGTGGACCAAACTTCTTTGAGGGAAGCTTGAAATTTACTAGTGCTTATCAGAAAATGATTGAAACAAAAAGTGGAAAGAGGAGAGAGAGGAAGAAAATATCTACAAAAATTTCTATCTAGTCTAGAATAGTCTGAAGGTATCAAGGAAACAGAGTTTTAGTCTTGAATTTGACAATAGTTTATCAGCCCCTTACACTAATCAATATCATGGTTCCAAAAAAAAAAGAAAATCAAGTCCTAGAATGGTGATATCAATTTTGGGAAAATGAAAGATTGTGAGTTCCCATTAGAAGATTGGGAAAGTGGGAAAAGAAAACTTGCAGTTAATCTCACTAGAAGTGAGTTAAAGGGGGAAACCCCTGAGTCAAGGAGAACAGAATTTTTAAAAGGGTTTTCCAAAGAGAATAACAGGAATCTCACGTGGTTTGGGGGCTCAGAGGGGTCAGTAGCAGAAATGATTTTTTATTTAAAAATAGATTATCTTTCTTTTCAAATAATAAAACTAAAAAATAGCTTCTTGATTTTTTCCCTCTTTGTCCTTATGCCACCTAAAACATTCCAAAGAATGCTTTCCCCCCATAATAAATACACAATCCTTCTTTTTCACTTCTTAGCCACTTGGTTTTTTATAAAATTTCATTATCAAAGAATGCTCTGAGATTGGAGGGTAGCTTCTTTCAGGCTTTTTTTGGTTATTTCCTTCTTGCTGGTTTGAAGTTTTGCTTCTTGCTTCAAGTTGGAGGATTTTGATGTAGCTTTTTTCAAGGGTGTCTTTTGATTGTTATTAATATTTCTTGAATGTTAAACCTTTTTGGTGAGCACAGTAAAGATCCATGGTTAGTTAAATGCTCTATGAAAGAACCATGAATTTTTTGCTTTGAATTTAGAGAGAATCAGCAATTAAAGAAGTCAACCCTTTAGTAAACATTTACATCAGGGGAGTTTTTTCAAGTCAATTTTAAATTGAAGAGAGAACAATTGGGAGACGCAATCCAAGGAAGTGAAAGTTTAATTAATTCAATATCAAAAGGCCTAAATTTTTTTCTGAACTGCATTTCTCATGGTTATTTCCAAACAGGGTGAATAATTGTTCTTCAAAACAAACACAATTTTTGATAATTTCATTGGGATTTCTCAATTTGATCTGATTAGAATATGGTTCAAGAAATATACAGACTTGTCCCACAAGTTAGGCTGTTGTTGAAAAAATAAATTTTTTTAATTCATCAGGAATATTTTCAACACCTTTGCAATTGAGATATCAACAAGAAAATATTGGCCAGATGCAAAAGAGTTTTCAGATTTGAGGAACTTATTGCTTTGTTTATTTCTTGTTGGAAAAAATGGTTTGATGAATAAAAATGAAGAAACATGAAGTTAATTGTTCAATATTTAATTGCCTCAAGAAATAATACCTGGAGGTTAGATATCACAACAGTAAATTTGGCATCAAGCATGATAAAAGCTTTCTAGCCTTGTGCAATTTAAATCACTTTCATCTGTGAAATAAAAATATTTAAAGGGCTGAAGGTGCTCATTCTTCTATAAAATACTACTTAGGTAATTTAACAGGAGATATTTTTACATTTCATGGAAGTATCACAAGGGAAATAGTGAATAAAATAAAAGGCATAAGCACCACCATAGCCAGCCATTGTTTAAAGAGATTGATGAATTTCCCCAAATTTTTTGATGATTTCAACAGGAAAATTTCTCATTGTGAATTTATCAAATGAAAATAAAAATATCAACATATCCCTGAGGAACCTAAAAAATCATGCCCAAGCAATTTATTCAAGTCTCTGGTCATCCTTTGCATCCAGATGTTAGATGAAATCAGGAGCTCTTGCAGGCTACTTCAGCCCAATCAATTTCATGCAAAGTGCCATCTTCATATGTGGAAACTGACTATGATGATTTAGGATCTCAATTTTTTTCCAAAAGTGTAAAGAAAATATCAAATTTAATTATGGTAGTTTCAGAAATCTTCCATCATATAGGCAACTCCAGATGTTGGAACAAAATGAAATTTCTCTTTCTGGAAGCTAAAAGTCAAAAATAGTTGGAAATTCTGAGACTGTTTAACCTGAAAGGGTCTTTTACTAAGCCCCAGATCAAAGTACCAGTCATGCTTAAAAAATAAGGAAACCTTCATTGTTTGAAATTCATGAACAGAGGTTTCAATAAAAAATGATGAAAAAACAAATGGAGATTAAAATAATAAGGCAGGAAGATGAAAAGTCAAGAAAAAGTATTTTTAGATTAAAAGGAAAAAGTTGGAACAGGAAAAAATCAGGAGTTATGCTTCCAGGAATATAATAGAAAACTATGAAAACAGAGAAATGAAATCATATTTGGATGACTCCTGGAGAGAAGGAATATCAGAAAAAAATAGAGCCAATCATGAAAAAGGCCACAGATAAGCCAAAAAAAGAGAAGGAATTAAATACAATCCATAAGGATAGAAGAAAAACCTCAATCAAAAAACATATGAGAGAATAAAATCTCAATCAGAAAAACTAAAAGTTATAGACTTTAAGCTCAATCATGGAGTTCAAGTTCTCCTGCACAAAGCCTGCAGGCTAACTTAAATCAATCCATGAAAACAGTTAATTAATCTTCAATTTCATCTATGCAATTAAAATCATCTCCAAATAAATCTATAACAATTCAATGTTCTTTGAATTTGTCTATATTTATGAGGCCAAAGAGGAGTAGATTTATTTCTTGGCTTCCAAGTGGTTTTTGAAATTATGTGTAATCTGTCTATTTTTAACCAAGGGGTAGTGATTGCCACAAGTATTCTGTGGTTCATTAGGTGAGGGAAAATTTCTCATATTTCAAAAATAAATGAAAGTTTGAATTGTAAGAAAAAATTCATTTTGTCATGGTATATGCAAGTTTCCAAAAAAATGGTCCTGATGGTGTGAATATTTCCACAAATTATTGGGTCAGCTTTCCAAATTTGGGCCATGTTCTTACAAAATATTATGAATGAACAATATTATTTTTCTCTAAGGAGAGATTGTTAAAATTTTACCCTTTTTATTCTCCTTTAAATGAAAATCCCCCATTTTTTTATTTTTGGATGAATATCATACCAAAGCCTTGAAAATGAAGAAAGAGGGAGTTTTTTACAAGAATTATTTTCCAATGCCACCTTTTGATAAAATTTTGAAAGAATATAGGTTCAGGAGGGGTGTTAATAACTGGGGGTAGACTAGGATAATTTCTTGAATCTGTTGAAAAATTACATTGTCAATCAAGAAATAATTTTATTCAATTGGATTTAAAGGCGAAGTTTTGTTTTTGGGTATATTACTTTTTTTTTGGGGGGGAGATACTTCTTTTAATTAAATTTTATTCAAATAATAATTTAACATCTTTTCTTTTTGGACATGTCACAATCACAAGTAATGCATCTCATTCAAAATAATCATTAAAATGATTTGAGAGGTTCTATTTTAGCCCCAAAATTTTAATTTATCTGATGAAATATTTCAGTTAATGGAATTAAGTTAAAATTTTCAAATTTTTTCCAGTGAGATTTCAAAAAGTAATTAAAAGATTTAAAATTTTCTTCTTAGCAAACCAAATAAATTTTTTAGATTTAATTTTTCTATTTTTACTTTATGATGCTTTTTTTGAAATATTTGGAAAAACCTGAAAAATCTTCATGGAATGGGCATATGTAGCATGATTCTATTTTTTATTATAACTGTTACAAAGGTATTTGTATTCCTTAGAAATCTAAAATTTTCTTCAAAGAAATATTTTTTTCAAATATTTTTTTATAATTATCCAGGTAATTGATGATTTTTTTTGTTGAAATATTCCAAAAATATTAACTCCCAGCTTTAACTAGGTATACTTATTATTTATGTATTTTTTATTTTTGGTACAAAGGTATTCAAATTCTATTGAAAATATTCCAATTTGTGTAAAGAAATTCAATTTTTACCTTTACTCTTATTTTTGTTACATTGGATGAAGTATTTTGAAAATATGAGATCAAATATGAATTCCTTGCAAAAAATTGAGTTCTATTCCACTCTTAACTGTTGCATTCACTCAATTTGTGTTCATATTTGGATTCTCCAAAAGTTTCTACCCTGGACCCCACAGGGGATCTGGAGGCCTCAATTTATCCCCTCAAGGCCTCAATTAATTTCTTCATGCCTTGTGGGAACCTCAATACCCTCAAAATGTGTGTTCTCCCATTCCACCCACTCCTTTAAATGTTGAAAATGTTTTCAAAAAACTAATTGTCTAAACTTAAGCCTGTTTTGTATTGGTATGTCCTTTTAAAGTTTTCATGCCTTCCTGGGGTGGAAAACCACACAAGAAGCCATGATTTCCGAAAATAATCACTATAATCATTCCCTTCTTTGAAATAGGCATGATTTTAGAAAAAAAAATCTAAAATTATTTATTTTTCTCAAGAGGCATAGATTTAGTGATTTGGAAGACATGAATTTAAACTTGGGTATTTATTTTTAACAAAATAGCCGTTTGAGACAGTGCTAATCTTCATTTAAAGTTCAATAATAATAAAAAAAAGGATATTTTAGCTGGGTCTCCTATTTTCTGAGGGACCTCTTTTGTTTTTTGCAAATGTTGATTTCAACTGGACACTAGAATTTGGAAAGAATTTTATTTAATTTACAGGGTTACTCTGAGCAATTTTACTCCTCCACCTTGGCCAAAGTTTTTCCCTAAGTGAAAAGGAAATCTGTAAAAAATCCCACTGGCATGCAATTGAAAGGTGGAAAAGGCACTAATGCTCACAGAACTCAGAGATGAAATTTTAGTTTTCAAGACAATAATTTTTGGATACAAAAAGAATGATGCTTATGAGGAAAGAACAGGAATCCAAGTAGAGTTTGTGGAGGAGGGCATTTGATGTTAAAATACGTAACCAATCACGCATGTGCTACGTATGAGTGTAATCCAAATGCGATGTACATGAGGGCCTCTGCGGCCCCTTGGAAACATACATGGACCATACGTGCCTGCGTGGATTTCACGTATTTGGAGAAACTGGCCACAAAATGTGTGAAACAGCCCTATAGGTACACAGGCCCTAATGGGCCTGGTAGGGTATATGGACAAATAAAGCCAGATGGGCTTGTGGGGACATAATTGGGCCCAATTTTTATTTTGGACATACTTGGCCAGGCGGGCTAGCCCGCCAAAGTATGTTCAACTCACTTTTTGGGCTTGGGGGCGGCCCATTGGGGCCGCCGCCCATGTTGCAGCCCATTTGGGGGTGCTGCCTGTGTTGCAGCCCGCTCGGCGCCACTCTTTTTGCTTACGGCCCGTTTATGGGGCCCAATGGCCAGCGCGGGGCTGTTGTAGGGGGCAGGGGGACTCAAAATGGAGCCCCTCCTGTCCCTGTTGCGGCTGCCGCAAGGCTGGGGCCAATGGCCCCGGCTCCTCCCCCTCCACTTGCTTGCCATTTCAAGGAGGAGGGGGAGGGCTGGCTGGATGGAACCAGCCAGAAACCTGTCATGGTGGGGGGGACTTGATCACCCCCCCACCATGTGTGGTGGCTAGGCTGGTTGCATCAAGGCGACTGGCAGTGGGGGGGAAATGACCACCCCCCCCCCCCACCATTGAAGGGGCGCTCTCCCCCCCCCCCTTTACCAAGGGGGAGGAGTGACGGGCTGGAGGGGACCTGACCGCCCCCCAGCCCACCTACCATGACGACGCCCTGGGGGCATTGACCTCCAGGGCCCCTGGTAGGGGGATTTGACCGCCCCCTCCAGGGATTTGAGAGAAAGAGGGGGGGCAGCATGTCCGCTGGTTACACCCCCCCCCCCATGTGTGTCTGAGACGGGACCCAGGTGTGTCCTGGGTCCCTCCTGGCCATTTTTATGGCCAGGGGCTGGTTGCATGAGGCAACCAGCCAGCATGTGAGGTAACAGGCCGGTTGCAATAGACAACCGGCCAGGGGTTTGAACAGCTAAGGGGCTGGTTCAGCCCCATTGAGGTGGAAACACCAGAAATAACCGGAATAGGCTGGTTGCAAGGGTACAGGGACTGATGCCATGCGGGCTGATGTAGCCCAAACCAAGTAACAAGGCCTGTAGAGCCTTTAGAGCTCTTTTGGAGCGGCAAATTTGCCTTTTGGCTTGTTGTATCATGGGCTCACAAGAGACCAATTGTTTGTACTTAAGGAGCTCTTCTCCCTGCTGTTTTTAATCATCCATTCATCATCCAATCAAATTCATCACTAATATCATCCAAATTATTGCCCCATTGTGAGAGCCCATCAGAAATTATTGACACAAGGTGTCCAGCATTTCTTTGGCTTTAAATATTGATCATTTGCATAAGCTAATTGCTGGCCATAATTATAACACATTATCAGTACCAACATCATCATTACTTTCAAGCCATCTAAACCCTTGTACCTCACTCTGGAAAACCTCAAAGATCTCAATTTTTCCCAGAAGATGTCCTATATCCGTGATTTTAGCTCCACCAAGATAGTTCTGCACAGTCCAAATTATAATTCTTTGGATGTCCTTATGGATAGTGAGCTGGAAAACATCTTTTATCGGGAAATAATGGATGCATATGACACTTTGATCAGTTCAGAAGTGGGGAAAAAGTCTTATCATCTCATCCTGAGGAATCTTGATGAGAGTCATGTGAAATAGGTTGCCAATAATCTTAGGGAAGATGAGAGAAGGAGGGAAGCATCCTTTGAAAGTTGCTTAAGTCCAAATATTCTGGTGATTACGTTCACCAGAAGGGTATAGCCTTCAATAAACTGTTCAAGTTAAAATATTCAAATTGTAAGCAGTTTGTTGCAGAGGCTAGGTCAAGCATAGCCAAGTTTAATTCATCAGGACTTAACATGGATCCTGAGTATTTTTCACTCTTAATCCTTCAGAAGCTACCAAAGGAGTTTGATTCTTTAGTCAGAATTATTTCCCAATTGGATCCTCTTCCTGGGGAGAAGGATGTGCTGAAGAGGATTGAAAGGATGATCTTCAGTTCAAGATGAAGGGGGGTTCTGGAACAGCCCTTGTTGGAAAGACTGGAAAATCTTGCAAGAAGGCAAAAAAGGATTTGTCCAAGATCTTATGCTATAATTGTCAGAATAAGGGGCACTATGCTAAGGATTGAAAGGAGGCCAAGAAGAGGAAGAAGTCCAAAGAGAATGACAAGGAGGTCAATCTCACTACTGAAAACATTGCAATGGTGGCGTTTGATGATCCAATGAAAATGGTAGTTGGGGAAGAAGGTCCCAACAAGAAGGCCAAAATTGATGAGGATAAAGAAATGGACTTGATTGATGATGAAGTGAGTAATCTTAACCTCAAAGATGAGAAATTATCATTAACTGATAAAGCTTCTTTCCTATTAGGTGGAGTGAAGGAAGATGTTCTTGTTTTGATTGGTTCTGGTTGTACAGATCACATGTTCTTTGAACCAAATTTATTTTCAAATTTTAGTGATTATAATGGAGTTGTAAATATTGGTCAGAAAGGAAGAACAATTCAGATTAAGGGAATTGGAAAATTTATTCTTGCAAATCACTTGGGTTTCAAAATTTCTTTTGAGAAAGTGTTCTATGTATCAGAGTTGCCTTATAACCTTTTGTCTCTTGGAGTGTTGTGGAAAAAAGGTTTCCAGATTTGTTATCTTAAAGAAAGGTTTGTGATTGATATGGATGGGAGAACTGTTCTTAGTGGAAAAGTTAGAAATAAGCTTTTGTGTGCAAGCTTGTTTAAAATCTCAGCTCTGAGCACTGCTGCTCACAATATAATTGGCCATAAGGTAAAGGACAGCAACGGTGAGAGTTGTACCTTGGGGGCTAAGACTAGAAATGTGTTCTCAAAGAGTAGAGATTGCATTTATGTTCCTAGAGAGGAATTTTCCATTGATTTGGCAGGGCCATTCACACCGGAGTCCCTTGGTGGGGCAAGATACTTCATCAATTTAGTTGATACTGCAACTAATTATGTTTGGGTTAAACCAATTTGATCTAAGGATCAGACCACAGAGGAGGTTTCTGTAATCTTCAAATTCTGGAAACAGAATGGTCTAATGAAGGAGATCAAGAGGGTTATTACCAATTGAGGTGGTGAGTTTGTGAGTAAAGAGTTTGAGAGGTTATTAAAAGATTAGGGTATCATTCATATAGTCACTACTTCAAGTACTCCACAGAATAATGGAATATTTGAAAGAATGAATATGAATTTACTGGACAAGGTCAGAAATATTATGTCTCAATCTGGTCTACCAAAGTTCTTATGGGCTGAGTTGATGTATACAGTCCGTCTGTTGCACAAAATTGTAAGTTTTAATGGGAAGAGTTCTCATTATCAGTTTTGGAAGTTGTACCCCAAAAAATCACACCTAAGAACAATTGGTCGCTTGGTGTATTATAGTGTCCACCATAATGAGATGGTTGGAAAATTAGACCCTAGAGCCAGAACAGGGGCACTTTTAGGCTATGATTTAATAATTAAATTGTATAGGATCTATTTTCCAGGGACAAGAAAGGTTATCTGTATTAGGGATGTAAAATTTGATGCTTCCCACTCAAAAGGAGTGAAGATGTTCTTGTGAAAAAGCCACAGCAAGAAATAGAATTAGCACCTATTTCACCAGCAAAGGCTGAGGAACATGTGGTTCCAAAAGATGAAGGGATGGCAGAAGTGCCACAAGAGGGTTTAGTACCCGCTTCAGGGGAGTCCGTTACTTTGGAAAATGATGAGCCTCCACCTCCAGTTAGAAGGAGTGGAAGGGTTAGAGTTTCAGTTGATAGGTAAGGGGAATGGAAGTTCCATTATTCTTCTGCGGGATATGAGGAAGATAAATTTCAGGAACAGTGTATGCTCAATGAAGTCCTAGAGTTGAGTTCAGAAATGGGTAACAGGGTTAACTCAAAAAGCTTTGGCAAAGCTATGAATTCTGATGAGAGAGCCAACTGGAAGATTGCTATTTTTGAGGAATTTGATTCTCTGGAGAATAATAGTGTCTTTGAAGTAGTTAAGCGGGATTCTGTTCCAAAAGGAAAGACCATTGTGGGGTTTAGATTGGTGTTAAACAAGAAGTTTGACACAAATGGAGTTTTGAAGAGGTTCAAAGCTATATGCGTTGCACAGGGCTTCAAGCAGAGAGAGGGTATCAATTACCAAGAAACTTTCTCACCAACTGGAAGGCTGTCCACCTTCAGGTACATCATTGCTCTGGCAGTGGAGTTGGGTGAAGAAATCAGACAAGCTGATTTTGTAACAGCATACTTGAATGCAAAACTTGGAGAGGAGGATACTGTTTATATGTCAATTCCTGATGGTTTTTGTGAATGGTTAGTAGAGAATAAACCAGAACCCATGAAGAAAATCTGTGTTAGAATTTTTCTTTCAGCAGATAAAGGGGAATATGTCCTCAAGCTGTGTAGATCCCTGTATGGATTGAAGCAATCAGCTAGGTTGTGGTATAATACCATGAGTGAGAAACTGAGACAGATTGGTTTCAAGACGTCTGAGGCCAACCCTTGTCTCTTTGTAAGAAAGAATGCAATATTGTTTGTATGGGTCAATTACATTATCATCATTGGAAATGGTAAAGAGAGAGTCATAGAGACAATCAAAAAGGAATTCAAGATAAAAGATCTTGGTCTGGCGCAACAGGTGCTAGGAATGAAAGTCAGTAAGAGCAAGAATGGTTATAAGTTAGACCAGAGCCACTAAGTAGCAGCTCTTCTTAAGAAATATGGCTTAGAAGATGCAAAGGAGTTTGGTACTCCCATGCAGTCAATCATTTGTTTAGAGAAGTCTACAGATGAGGAGTATCTGGAGTTTGTTCAATCTGGGAACAACTACAGGTCAGCTATTGGATTGCTTAATTATTTGGAGCAGTTTACAAGGCCCAATATTGCCTTTGCAATTGGTGTCTTGTTGCAACACTTAGAGAAGCCAAGCATGAGGAATTGGTCAGTGTTTAAGAGAGTTATGAGGTATCTTAAAGGAACTCACAGTCTGTGACTGTTGTTTACAAAGTCAGAAAACTTTGATTTGGTTGGTTATTCCAATGCAAGTTGGGCAGATGGTAACACTAGGTAATCAACAAGTGGTTTTGTATTCTTCTTAGGTAAAATTCTGGTGTTTTGGATGTCCAAGAGGGTATCAGCAATAAGTCTTTCATCAACAGAGGCTGAGTATAGAGCCTACTTAGAAGATTCACAGGAGGCAAAATGGTTGAGGAAAGTCTTAGAGGATACACATTAGCCACAAGGGTTTGCGTTGTTGTATTGTGATAACCAGAGTGCCATTGTGTTGGCGCAAAAACAAGTGTTCCATTCAAGAACAAAAAATATAAATGTTTGCTAAAACTATATTTGTGATGCGGTTAACCGCAAGGAGATTGTTTTGATGTACATGCCTACTGGAGCAATGATTGCAGATATCTTAACTAACGCTTTAGATAGGAGCAAGCATCAAGGCTTTGTGACTAATATGCAAATGTAACCCCTTTTGGATTAAGGGTGTGTGTTAAAATATGAAAGCACTTAAAGGTGTGCTACGTATGAGTGTAATCCAAATGGAATGTAAATGAGGGCCTCTGCGGCCCATTGGACACACACAGACCATACGTGCCTGTGTGGATTTCACAGATTTGGGGAAACTGGCCTCAAAATGTGTGAAACATCCCTATTGGTACACGGGCCCTAACAGGCCTGGTGGGGTATATGAACAAATACAGCCAGATGGGCTTGTATGGACATAATTGGGCCCAAGGTTTATTTTGGACATACTTGGCCAGACGGGATGGCCTGCCAAAGTATGTTGAACTCACTTTTTGGGCTTGGGGAGGGCCCATTGGGGCCCCCGCCCTTGTTGCAGCCCATTTGGTGCTGCCGCCTGTGTTGCGGCCCGCTTGGGGCTGCTGTTTTTGCTTACAGCCTGTTTATGGGGCCCAAAGGCCCGCGCGGGGCTGTTGTAGGGGGCAGGGGGACTCAAAATGGAGCCCCTCCTATCCCTGTTGCGGCTGCCGCTCTGGGTGGTGGCCGCAGGGCTGGGGACGATGGCCCCAGCTCCTCCCCCTCCCCTTGCTTGCCATTGCGAGGAGGAGGGGGAGGGCTGGCTGGATGGAACCAGCCAGCAACCAGTCATGGTGGGGGGACTTGATCACCCCCTCACCAAGTGTGGTGACTAGGCCAGTTGCATTGAGGTGACCAGAAGTGGGGGGGAATTGACCACCCTCCCACCATCAAAGGGGCACTCTCCCCCCCCCCTTTACCAAGGGGGAGGAGAAACGGGCTGCAGGGGACCTGACCACCCCCCAGCCCACCTACCATGACAACGCCCTGGGGGCATCAACCTCCAGGGCCCCTGGTAGGGGGATTTGACCGCCCCCTCCAGTGATTTGAGAGAAAGAGGGGGGGCGGCATGTCTGCTGTTTACAACCCCCCCATCTGTGTCTGAGACAGGACCCAGGTGTGTCCTGGGTCCCTCCTGGCCATTTGTATGGCCAGGGGCTGGTTGCATGAGGCAACCAGCCAGCATGTGAGGTAACAGGCCGGTTGTAATAGACAACCGGCCAGGGTTTTGAACAGCTAAGGGGCTGGTTCAGACCCATTGAGGTGGAAACACCATAAATAACCGGAATAGGCTGGTTGTAAGGGTACAGGGACTGATGCCATGCGGGCTGATGTAGCCCAAACCAAGTAACAAGGCCTGTAAATCCTGTAGAGCTCTTTTGGAGCGGAAAATTTGCCTTTTGGCTTGTTATATCATGGGCTCACAAGAGACCAATCTTTTGTACTTAAGGAGCTCTTCTCCCTGCTGTTTTAAATCATCCATCCATCATCCAATCGAATTCATCACCAATATCATCCAACATGTTGCCCCATTGTGAGATCACATCAGAAATTATTGACACAAGGTGTCCAAAATTTCTTTTGCTTTAAATAATGCTCATTTGCCTAAGATAATTGCTGGACATAATTATAACATTTGAATCCAATAAGAGTAAAACCAGGAAAGGGAAAGGTTATATGACTCTAGAAGGCAATATGGATAGTTTTCTTTTTGATAAGATGACACCTGCTGGATCATATGCTAACCGTTAGTAATTATTATAGTAATTCCTTGGGTTGAATCATTCCAAAAGAGAATTAAAGGCAGCTGTATGTGTGGATTGGATCAGAAGGCGTTAAGGAGCAATTGGCTGGTAGTTTTTGGAAGTTCCCAGAGTTTTTGAAATTCATATCCAAATATTTCAAATGTGTATTGATTGGGAAAAACAAAAAGGTTAATTGGATTCCAGCAAGGGATATAGAGGGATTGTTTAAATTACCATTGAAATAGATAAGGAATTATCCAATAAATTCAGAGGGATAGACCAGCAGAGGTGGATAGAAGCTGAAGGATACACAGGAAAAATATCAAGTAGCTGATGCAGGAGTATACAGAGGTGCTGCTTAGGCTTGGCCCAATTCCAGTGGTAGATTGGATTGAATGAGGCAAATAATTTTTCAACCTGTGTTATGACACAATCAGGGGCTACTTCCAATTATAAAAAGGTATGAATGAAACACCTTGAATAAATTTATAATTTAAAAGTCATAATTTTATATTTTTTCTTCAATCTCATTGGATTAAAAATTCCATTATTTAAAATCTGCATATTAAATGAGATTTAAATAATAAAATCAAATAAAAGCATCTTCAATTTCATATTTTATATTTTCTGCCTCAAGTATTGTGCAATAAATTTGTTGAATTTTCCAAGATTAATTTCTCATGTGAATTCTTTCATTGATTCATGTAATCCAAGTCAGCTTTTTATTTAAAAATTAATAGAATATATTTTTGAAGAAGATCAATGGATCAATGGTGGATTCAGAGTAATTCAAAATAAACTCTCAATGAAAATTGCTGAATCCTTGGAAAATTTGCAATTTTTGAAAGTTTTTGAGTGGATTGAGTAAATTTTTGATTTATTGAGTTCTGATGAGGGTGGGTTTGGATTATTTGATTATTTATTAACTGATTGATAATGTATTAATTTATGCATTGGTTTTATAGTTTTTTCTTTTGAAAAAATGTTTTTGATCAATAACTGAGGGGATATTGTGTTTAAAGCCTGTATGGGAAGCACAAATTCATTCAGAATTTTTGCCAACCACAAATGGCTTCAATAAAAGTGAAACCTTGATTCCAGGCCAAATTTGGCTTGGTACAAATCAAAGCTGGTTTCATTGAACCACATAAGTGTTACATGATTCTATTTTTAACACAAATGAATGGGTTGGAAGTTGGGGGGAGGGAGGCTGGTTGTCTTGTTTCAACCAGCTTTGATTGGCATCAAGTTGAGCTTGGTTGGTCACCAACTCAAACCCCTAAAATCCCAAACTCATCAAATTCCCTAGGATCCCATCAAATTCCAGCTTTTCACATTTCAATCTAAACTTGGAAAGTCACAAAGAAATGCTTTACAAACAATAGGAGGAGCTGAGTATTCATGAGTAGGCAAGATAGTCTTTAAATTATTTTTTTGGATGCCTTCCAGACTAGAATGACTGAATTCGATTACTTGGCTTTTCTGTCAGAATTTGGAGTTATAGTGTGGTTTGAGTTGGAGAAAATAAAAAGAGAAATTTGCATTACAAAGAAAAGGCATAAAAAAATAGGAAATCTAGGACATGAAGAGAACAAATTACTAATAGAAAAAGAGATAATATGCTGTTCATGATTTCTCAAAGTTAAATCAATCCTTCAGAAATTTTAAAAAATGCTTTCAATGTACAAAAGATTCAGGTATAATTTTTTCTTCTGTTCCAGGGATATATAGGAAAAATAAGTCCAATTTTAAGCTGGTGAAATAAAAAAATAAAATTCCATTTTTCCTTATGGTTTGCCCCTTGATCTGGCTTAGATTTACTACTTATTAAATTGGCAGTAAACCTTTCTACCTTAGAAAAAAATTGAGACTTTTAACATGACAGAATTTTAAAAGAAACATAAGCATCATATTATTGTAAGATTCTTCAGGGGGAAATTTGGGACTTCAAAATCATAAATCTTGAAATAAGAATTTATGATGCTCATAGTTTCAGAGGATAAATTGTAGAAGTTTTGATAATTTGTGGATTTTTCCCCAAAAATTCAAAAATTAAAAAGAATTTTTGTTGAATTCTATATTTGACAGGCTAAACTATCAGGAAAATTCATAATGTTATGCTTCAATTCACAATAAATACATATCCTTCCATTTGTATTGTATAATTGTCTTCATTAAAAAGAAAAACATTTCTTTTTTTCTATGAAACTTGGTTTTTTGAGCCAATACTTACCTTTATTGCATGAGATGTTGTTTGAATTTGATGAAGGTTTGATTTCTGTGAATTTTTTTCAAAGGTTCCTCAGACTTTGAGGTATTCTATAGAATCATATTTTTCAAGGAATTATTTTTGTGATAAAATACCAGGGGAAAAATGGAGGCACATTCTAACATGTGCCACCCAGTAAAAATGTTTCAACTTGGTTACAACTGGGTTGTAACTCTGTCATAATTCAGGCAATCTATTCAAATAAATCACAAAGACCCACACCACAACTTCAGTTGAAATATTCTACAGCCAAGGTTCAATCAAATATTATTGATTCTTGAAATGAGGTTCAAGTTTAAATCAAGGTTTCTTTGAAATTGCTAATATATTTTGTTATTGTATGATCAAAAAATCAGTTTTATATAGATTATACCAAATTTTTGAATCTTTTCATTCTTAGAAATTCATTATAAAATTTCAAGTATTTTTCCAAAAAAAAACAAAATCAAAATCAAAAAAATCAATCAATTTTGGTAGAATGTGACTGCTGCAAATCTGAACCTTGAAATTTGTCACACAAAACTAACCCAGCTTGGAACTTATTAATTTTGAAAGAATATATATATATCCTTTTTTCAAACTGTTTCTTTGAACTCATATACTCACCAGGATGGGCCTTTATATGCATTGCAACTTTGATAAAAACACCATGATTGAAAGAATATTGAATTAAGGGTTTAATCTTTGAAAGAGATTCTTATAAGCTTATTATTTCAAACAAATGAATGATATCCAGAGTTTAATTAGCTACTTTATTTGTGCTAAAAGGATATTCCTCAAATTATAAAAACTTTTGAGCAGATTTCTTCCCATTTTTTTGGTTGATATTGAATAGAAACATCACTCTTGGTTCTTATTTTCCATCATAGTCAGGAATATCAAAATCGAGTTTCTGGCCAGTTGATCCAAGAATGGCATGATTTAACTACACACTAAGAGCATTATTGAAGCTTTTCATTTTTTTTAAACAGAACCCTGCTTTCAAAATAAAAAAATACTTTTTTATTGGTTAATCTTGTTGTATTACTAGGGTGTATCAGAGTTAAAATTTTGAAAAATTAAAATGCTTATTTCTGGAAAAATATCAATTTTTCCAAAAATATTTTTTTATTAGAAAAAACAATGAACCAATGGGTTTATTTGAAAAAAAAAAATAAATTTTGAAAAAAAAATGTATAAGTCTGAAATCAGCCATTCAATTTTCTGATAATCTTAACCCTGATATGCCCTATTATTCAGAGCTTAATTATTAGCTTCACAAAACCCACAACAGAAGTGGATAAAATTAATTGTTGAGTTGGTAAGATAAAACAAATTTATAGCATCTTTCCAATTTTTCTTCCCCTTTCTGATATTCCTGTTTGGTGGTACCATTGTACAAAACCAATTGATTAGGAGAATTTGAAAGCTTTGATTATGTACCTGCCCTACTGATTTACCTTCAGCTTTCTTGGTTGGATATATTTTAATGATGGAGTGTAACATGGTTTTGGATTTTTTCATTTAATCCACAGCATCTGCTTTTTACTGAATATATTTTCAAATATCTTGAACCGGGTGTTTTTATACTAAATCATTGCTAAATCTGTCAAATAAACTTTTTCAACATTCAAATATTTGAAATTCCAGGATTCTAACCTTCCAAAAGACTTCGTAAATATTTTTCAAACTGATTAATTTTCTAGAAGTTTTTATGAGTAGAATTGGTTGTTTCATCTTGCACCTATCACTTTTCTCAAAATCTCTCTTAATGTTTTTATGGGTAGATATAATTCAGAAAAAAAATGGAATTTTTGATCTTGGGGAAGGGAGAACACAGATTCAAGGTATTTGAAAATTGCAGCAATTGAGTTGCAGCCTCTTCAAGATATACTTACAATCCAGGGTTGATGGATTTCACCACATTGAACATATGGAATTGGGTGTTTAATTGCCTTTTTGAAAGATTTCTGACATGAATTAATTCCCCCAAAGTTTTAAATTGAGACAGAAAGGTCCCCCAGACCTTTGGGAAAATTCCTGGGGGACATTTGCATCTAAAGCCACCCATGACAACTGAAATTTACCTTGTCCAAGTGTCATTCAATTGCTCATTCACCAAATCTAATTTTGTCTGGAGCAGCACCCTGTTGTAAAGGCCAATGTATACAAAAAATGTTTTGTTTTTTTTTCAATGGAAGATTTGAGAAGCTTGGCAATAAAAATTGAGCTGGGAACAGCTGTCAATGATTGAATACTGATAGTTTCTAGGACCAAGTTGGGATCAAAGGATATAATTTGGACAATCAAATTCTCTAACCCAATAGCTAAAAGCGGTGTCTGCTGTTGTCCTTTGGGAACCTCCAAAAGGGAAACTTTTTTTATTTCAGATCCCATCTCCTTTTGCTCTTGATTTTCATTCAGTTGTACATCCAAATTAATCTCAAAGTAAATCAATTTTCCACCACTCAAGCTTATCAAAACCTGATTTTGGTTGAAAGTTGATACAAAAATCATGTGGCCGGCAGGAAATTTCTACTCAGTTGTTCCTCAATCAAGACAAATGTGTTGAATACCAGTTAGGTGAGTTTTCAATAGCCCATTTTTATAAAGTTTTTGAATGGATATGGTTGGTGAGTTTTTCAATAATGCCATGTTGGACACCTCAAATATGGTTTTTCCAATTGACAAAACCAGTGGAATCCAAGGATGATGTAACAATCCAAGAGATTGTCATTGTTTAGCTTGGTGGTCCACACATTGGTTGGAGGACCAGGGAGGTCAGAAGTGACAATCTCAGACACCTCTAGACAATGAGGTAACATTCTCAAGGTGCTTTGCAATCCCCAGCCAAGGCAAGTTATATTACAAATATTTCAAAAGAAGGAGAATGAAAGGTTTTATCTAGCAGTATATAAGCCTTGAATCTCATGATCTTTGTTTATTCTCTGCCTAATTCATTGAAATTCTGCTGTCAAAATACCCTTTGATGCGCTTCAGAGCTCTCTGTTACCTGCCTGTCACAACTCTCTACTTTCAATGGTCAAACTATCCTAACTACTGTGAATGGTCAACCAGGGGCCTCTTGCAACGTTCTATGGCCTTCTTGATTCCGCATTGATCCTTCTTTTTTTCTATCTTCTTCTATTCTTCTCTCCATCCAACTTTCTTTCTATTAAAAATTTCAACTCCTCTCCTCAACACCACTTCTCCCAACACTCAATGCTATCCACTTTGATCAACTAACACTCACTCTGGGAATACTCAAACCATCCTTCTGAACTGCCAACTTTGTTTCCTTTTCCTATTTGGTGAGAAGGAGCAAATCAGGATTTATCTCAACCTTGCCATCAGCCCTGTTTCCTTCCTCTTGTTGTAGCTCAATAACTTGCCACTTCTTTATCAATGCTGTCTCTGCTACTGCGGTCAGAACACCATCTTGCCAGCTCCTCATCTGTCCTTTCTCAGTCCATCAGTCCATCTCTCAGACAAGCTTTTAGGGTGTGTTTCAGACACTTCTAGCCTCTCTCTTTTCTTGTGCTTACATCCATCTTGTGTTTATATTATTTCTGGAATACTGCCATTCTGGTTCTACTTCATACTCTCTAATCAAGAAATTCCAGTGTTTATATCAATCTTTCTCCTTGTTTCCTTATCAAATAAATTCTTCTTGATAAGCACCCTGAATCCCAGTCCAATCCTTTCTGGGGTCTCCCTCCTACTAGTAGCATACAGAATCATTTTGATTCTTTTTTGGGTTCTTAAACTCCTTGAAGGCCTCACTCCTCTCTGCTGAATCTCTCAGTTAGATAAATTGTGGATGCCCCCCCTGGTACTAGTCTCCCTTCTTCTTCTGGTTACTTCCACTGTGGCTCTGTTTCAAGCCTCTGGGTGAAAGAAATGTGCAGTGTATCATAATTCAAACTGAATTTTATTTTGGTTGGAAAAGATTTAAAAGTTTTTAATTTTGGATATATGGTTTGCTTAACCTCCAGTTTCAGCAGATTTATTTCTTTCAGTAACACTGAAATTACAGGGGGGCACATGCCAGCATGTGCCTCCATTTCACCCCTTGTGTCGGTATCAATTTTAATTTATCAATTGAAATTTGAAATCTTGAAGTCTTGTTGCAGGAAACTGCAATTTCTTGGTCAAGTGAATCGGTAAAACCTCAAAAAAATGAAAAAATGCTGCATTTTTCTGTTGAGTATCAGATTTTAATTATAAATTCAAGAAATACAGGATGAATCAAAGCTTTTTTCTTTTATGAAACAATTAACAAACTGGTACTTCATGTTTCAAGCTTCACTGATATCTCCAAAGAGTTTGAATATTTTTTCTTTAAAATTTTTTGACATGAAAAAGAGGAGATAAACAGCACCTGATTGAGTGTATAAGATGAAATCTAGCATGGAAGAAATTCCCAAAGAATATCAGGTAACCCTTTTCCATGAGTTGATTACTTGAGGAAAACATTTCAGAGAAAACTGGAAGAGGCCCAATTTTGTTCTTTTTGGACAGAAAATGAAAGAAAATTCATGATTTAAAAGATGAGAAAGAAATTCATCAGGAAAAGAAAACTGGTCTTAACTAAAACAGAAATCAATTTAATTTAAATAAAAGAGAGCCTTCTGAATATTCCATCCATTTTAAAATAAATTTGAATAGTGAAATACACAGAAAAGCCTCAATTATTTTTCACATGAATTTCAAATTTAATTTGAAAATAAGAATTGATAGAGGAATATCAAAGGAAATATCCAATAGGTTTTATCAGAGTTCATATCTTCAAAAAATTGAATGTCTGAATTCAAGAATAGCATATTTGGTTTTTTCATTCAAAAACATTTTTCCAAGAAAAATAATCTTCATTCTAAATTTTTCTAAGAAAAATATTTTCACAAAATGAAATGTTTTCCCAAAATTAGCTGTCTAAAGCTTTTAGATTGCCAAATTATATGATTTACCCTAATGGTGACCATGAGATTCATTGAAAAGTATAGTAAGGATCAAGTTTGGGATATAGGAATAATGAAATATCCTGTGATAAGTAAGAAATTAAACTAATGAAAAATTTGCAAAATTTCTATTCAAAATGACCGAGCAGGGAGTTAATTGTTTTTATTCCGGAAAAGTAATTCTAAATTAAAGGTAAAAAATTCTATGGCTGTGGACTCAAAGAAATCAAAAATATTTGGAAAATAATTTTAATGAATGAATTTTGTCATTGTAGATATAAATGGGTCCTTTTGTTGGAAGTTATTTAGTATTTTTTTAAAAAATGCACTGAGATATCAGTGTGCATTTGATGAGATTTAATTCTTTTCTTTGAAAATTAGATCTGGAGGATAATGAACCATATTTTATTCTCCAAAATATAGAAATTCAGGTTTTTACCATGGAGTTAACCCAGATATATTCTTCCTCAATAAAATATTGGTTTATCCTGTTCACTAAGCTCCAGCCTGCAACTGCACCCCCAAAGCATTTTATTCCCAAGCATTCATTATCTGATTGATTTTTTAATCCAAAGAAATCATGATCATTGATTTTTTAATCCAAAGAGATCATGAAGTAAATATATTTAAGCTTCAATCTTTATTTTGAATGAACCTTGTGGTTGAAATTGAAATTTGCTCACTTTTTTAACTTGAGAAGGGTTTACCTTGAGATTTTTTTCAAGAGAAAGAAGAGATCAAAAAAATTTTTTTTAATAATTGAAAAAAACATGAAAATCATGAGATCCCTGATTTTATACTGATCTTTCTGTAGTTTGAATTCTCCTTTGAGAAATTTAGGGAAGTATTTATGAATGATAAAATACCTATCCAATACCAAACATATTTTTGTTTTTTATTTTCACTATGGGAAAAGGTGCAGAGCATGTAGCCATTTTACACATATGGGCTCCTTCTGGAACCCTTTTCTGACAGCCATGGGACTCAAATCCTGCCTGCTTCCAAAAAATCAGAATATCTTTCATGCATGCAGATCATTTTGAAGGTAAATTAAAATATTTGAATACAAATTTTATGTAAAACTTCTTAAACAGAAATCTTACATAACATTCATTTTTATTGATTAAAAATTGAAATCTGATACATCATCAATCTGTGTCCTCCTCCCTCCATAAACCATTCCTTTTGTAAAACTCTCATTCCCGGATTTTTAGATGACATGCCATGTCTCAAATCCCAAGAATTCATATTGTAATACTACATTATATCATGTAATAACCAGTATTTTTTTATTTTCTATTTCAAAACTCCTACTAAATAATAAGACACCTCATGCTATCAAGTTCAAAACAAAAATAAAAATTTTGTAACAAATTAGGAATCACCTAGTCATCATTGAATTTTCACCATGATTCATCAATAATTTTTTTTTCTGAAATTTGAATGTTCTTCTATCTCAATTTGAATCAAGCCAATGTCTATTGTCAGTTTGATTCTTTTTTTCATGAATAAAGGTTTTTGTATTTTTTTTCATGAAACTGGATAATTTTTTCATCAAGATGATAGCTTTCCAATCATGTATAGATGAATTCAATTCAATCTTAATTTCTCATACTTTTCAACAAAAAAATAAATTTGAGTGAGATTACAATTCAAAGGAATAAAATTGAAGGAATTTCAATATTTGAAAAATGAGAAATAATTTTCTTACTATTCAATTGTGGTTTTATTAAAAAAATTGAAACCTAAGGGGAGGAAGCCAAACAATTTCGCCTGAACTGGGAGTTTTCCTGATTGGGAAAACTCCCTGGAGGGGGCAGGCCCCTTTCAGGCCCGCCCGGTGTGGTGTTGTCTTTATAACTTTGGATTGGGAACTGCGTTGCAGTCTGCGCGCTCAGCAGTTGGGTAGGTTGGGCTCAGCATTTGGGGTGTGCGCAATATCAGCAGTAGGGATTGCAGGGCTCAGCATCAGGTGCAGGTCTGGCCTACTCTGGGTGTTTCAGGCTTGCAACCTGCTTGGACAACGGGGAACATGTGATCAAGCTGACCCAAGCAAGTTTGCGGGTGGCTAGTTTGGGAAACAGGAGCGGGGCAATAGCAGGGTTATACGCGCTGGGGAGGTTTGCACAAGCATAGGCGCGGACCAATACCCGGATCATGGGATTTGCAGAGGCGCGTAGACAGATAAACACAGGGGGCTCCAAGTAGGACGCGGCGGAGGGCCGCGCCATGAGAAGGACAAAATGGACGTATATAACAACGGAGGGAATTGTTTTGGAGGGAGTGAACTGATTGGGTAGGGTTGAGTTAGGGTCCTGGGCTGTAGGGTTTTCTTTTTTTTTGCTAGGGTTCTGTTTGCGCTTGTACTTGGGTTAGGGTTGAGAGGGAGGACTTGAATAACTCACTCTCAACTCCAGGTTGTAGGGAATTCAATAATTGGATGGTATGGATGGATGGATGGATGGATGAAGGGCTGAGGAAAGGAAAATCATCTCTATCTCTCTATCTCTCTCTCTCTAATGGAGCATCCTTATGCTTACAGACCCTAGGACCATTGATTCCGGAACTTGAGGACAACTAGGAAAGTATTGTTCTCCTACTTTACACACTGGCCTTGTGAGTTTTCCCAATTGGGACAAATCTCAGGCCAGGGGGCCCTTGGAGGGTCCCCTCCCTCTGTAGAGTTTTCCCAATTGGAAGAAATATCAGTCAAGGGGGGCTTGGAGGGTTAAATCCCTCCCTAGGAGGGTGAAGGCCCCTGGGGGTGCCTGGGAGGGGCCTTCAGCTTTCTGGAAGTTTTCCCATTTGGGAAAACTCCTAGGCCAGGGGGAAGGCAAAAAATATTCATAGCTCATGAGGGCTCAGAGCTATGAATGTTTTTTTCAGCAGTTTATTATTTTCAAGTTAGCTTTAAAATTTTTTTGGCAGTTTCTTCACTGCATATCATTGCATAATTTTCATCTGAAACATTTAAATTTTGAATGAAATAATTTTTTGAAAATATAAACTATTTGAATTTTTTTAATTTTTTTTTAAATTGTGATTTTGAATCTTAGTAAAAGTTTTTACAAATGTTGGAACCTAAAAATGAATTTTTTTAACAAAATAAACTTTTTCATTTGAATATCTAAACCACACAAGAAAAGAAGGATCTGCAAATATTTGAAATATATAGAAATTCAACTTGATTATTCACTAATCATCAAATTGGACAATTCCCCTCTCATATTACTCCCAAAATCATCATACCAAGGCATCCCACCCCAAAATCAATTAAAGCCACAAATAAATCATCTTCTCAACTCATCCCATCTAATCATGGCCCGTTATGCCAATCACTTTTTTTTCACTATTACTACTAAATCCGCCAGAAAAATATCTCAAATATTCAAACCCACCGTATCTAATTGAAACCAACTATTAGAATTTTTAACTTATTCAAAATTCACTAGAAAATCTAGTATTCTACACCCTATCAACTGAAAAAAGCATCAAGATTTTAAAAAGAGAAAAAATTCCCAAGATCTACCTGGAGCTATGCAAACATGAGTTACAAGAACACACTATCAATAAAATTGCCTTTCAACGTAATCATTCGGAAATCACCATCTTTGATAAATTTTTCATATCAATAATTATCAAAAATTTGCTGTTTGTCAAATCAGAATGCACATTCAATCATATTCCCCTCAATCCTGAATATCTTACCACTGATTTCTTGAGATCAATCTTGGAGCAATGGGTCTGTGGCAAGAAGGTGAAAATGAAAAAAGCCCCTGATCCAACTCCTCCAAAAGCTAAAATAAGGCCTTAGGTGTGAATTCTTATAAATAACCATTTTGAACAGTTTTCCAAAAGAATTCAAGGTTAGTTTCTTCTCATATTCTTTTCTTTTGCTTTACAAACACCAAATTAAAACACCCCAAACTCCTGGTTGAACTGGAATCATAAAAATTAACTCTCACATCTCCCAGATGCTTCTCAGATGCAGCAGAAGTTGAATAGGCAACATAACTTTCAGCTTAACCAACCTTGAGCTGTGAAAAATAAACCATTTTTCTTCACATTTTGGATCTTCAAACCAAACAAAAGATCAAAGAATCTAAGGGAAGAAAAGGAATAAATAAGTTGATTGAACATGAAAGAAATCAATGATAGAAACTTCCAAGAAACCTTCATGCATGCAAAATTCTTCCTCAAAATATTTATGAGTCAGCATATTTGAATTTCTTGATGGAAACTGAAAAAAGTTCCTCTAAAATCAAACCACAAATTGAAAATTTTAATTCAATAATAATTACTGTGACACCAAAGTGGTTAATAAATTATTTATAAACAAACTAAATTTAAATACCAGTAATTGACTGTTGTGTGTGTTTATCTTTATTTTTTTATATTTTATGAATTTGTGAAAAGAAAACTTAAGCAGTGTAAATGTAGCTCAATTTTTATTTCTAAACAACCAATCTTTGATTCTGATTGTTTTTGTAATTTTTTTGATCTCAATGAAATAAATTATTCTTAGTTTTTTCTGAATTAATTCAATGTGAAATACTTTATTCTTGGTAAAAAATAAAGTTATACACAAGAACATTTTCTCAAGAAAGGCAAGCTCACATATTTGAAAATTCTAGTATGATTAATTTCACCAAAAACATTGAAAGGTTCAAATTGAAGCATTGAAAGTGGGATTGGAGCTCATACAGAAATAAATCAAAGGGGGATCATCATCTTGGAAAATTGGCCCTTGACCCTCAACATCACCTCATTTTTCCATGTTTACAACCTCTAAAAATAAAAAATTTATAGAACAGAACTATCATATATAGAAAATGTGTGTGTACAGTTTTAGAAATGTTGTGAAATCATCCAAAAAACAATTGTGTAAAAAATTCAGTCCTTGTAAGCACAAAGATATTGTGAGAAATTGAGCCAAACAAATCTTTGCAGGGTTCCAACAGGGTTCTAGAGGGCTTCAAATGGCGTTCCGCAGGATCCCCACTCACCAAAAATGTAGCCATATTCCCTTAACTTTCCTGTGGTGTTTATTTAATTATTCATTTCTATTGAAAACAAAATAAAAATTGTGTATCCTGCAAAGGAAACTCTCCTTTAAAATATAATTTTTCCAACATATGCTTGCCTAAACAATTTTGTATATCTAAATGGCAGAATACATAAGGTAAATCCATAAATGGTGAATAACCATCAATAAAAAATTCAAAAATTTCATCCAAACCTCCACATAATATGAATAAAGACAATAAAAATCAGAATTACTCCCATATACCATGTAAAATGAACAACCTATCATCATGAAACCTTTAATTCATTTTTAAATCATCATTTAACTGACTTTAATCCCTCATTAGTGACTATAAATCAAACTCTTGACTTTAAAAATTTTCAAAATGCCCTTTAGAAAGGGTGATGATAAATTCACAACCCCTAGTTGTGTGGGAGTTGTAAGGCCCCACACAACCCATTTGATGCGTGGGGGCCCATACACAACTCCAAAGGGTTGTTTCAAACACAACCATTTGGACCCATGTACAGGGGTATAAGTCCCCTGGGGGTTGCGTGTGTTTGGAACTGCCCTATGAATAAAGAAAAATAAAAATTTCAAAATTTGGAAAAAATCAATAAAATGGTCCCCCAAAAAAAAGGAAAAAGATAAATACAATCCATCCCTCAAATAAAATACAATACAATGTGATGTTTGAATAAGATACAATCAAATACATAAATCAATATGATCTTTGAAGAAAGAGAGGGGGCATGTCTGCCAGTTACACCCCCCCATGTGAGGATGAGACCAGACCCAGGTGAGTCCCAGGTCCCACCAATTTTTATTTGTTTATTTTAGTTTTTCATTCTTTAATTTCTTTTTTTTTGGCCTTTTTTTTGCCCACAAAGGTTGGTAGGCATTTGACATGCTACACAACTGCATTTGAGACTTTTACAGCCCCACACAACTCAAATGTAGTCGTGTGTGGTTCCAAACAACTACAAACCATAGTGTAGGGGCTACACAACTCAATTGATTTGTTTAGTGTGGCACACAGCCCATTTGAGTTGTCTACATTTACACAACTCAAATGGGTTGTGAATTTAACATTACCCTTTGTGAAAGGATTGAACAATGCAATTATGACTGAATTATTATTTTCTTAGACTTTGATTTATTCTCAGAATTTTAATTGGAACTCTGAAAATTCAAAAGAGCACTTGAAAAGAAATAATTATAACCTGGTCTGCAATACATCCAGAATTGCTTTGGTTTTCTTTTATAGACAGAAATTAGGAAGTGAACTTCAACTGGAAACAATGGATGATTAGATCTTTATATAAACAATAAAAAAGAACAGAAAAAGATTACATAACAGATAATTTCCAAACTTACAATATGCATAGATCTGATAGGTTGGAATACAAAATAAAATGTGGACTGAAAAATGCAGAATCTGAGGATTGGGCAGGGTGTCAGGATGTGGTTACCCAAATGGGGACAAAAATGCAATATCCCAAGTGAGGGTTTACAATTAGGCAACCAGTTCTTAAAAACTTTGGGAACTACATTTTTTGGATGGCAGGTGTGATAAATGTTAAGTTTTAGAGCTGAGGCTCAAGATGAAAGGGTTAAAAGAAGATGAGAAGTTTTGTGTTGCCAAGAGGAGAGCGGATCCAAGGAGTCAAGAAGGGAGCACTCTGGTTCAAAGTGAGGGAGAATGGATGATTTGAATTTTTCCAGTCAGAATTCAGACTTAAATAGGGTAAGTAAAACATGGCTGACTAGTGGTTAAGCATAAAGTATAATAATGAATATAGAGTATTCAATACTTGACCATTGGAGTCCGCACAACTTGGAGGATCACATCAGGCAGAATTGAGATAGGTAATGAGCCACATGGATTAAGACAAAGAATTCACTAGAGTTATAACTGCTCAGTATAACATAAAGAAATCACTAGACTGCAACACTCATGAGAAAGAAAGTAAGGATAAGACACTAGGAACAATGATCATGATGTAACTAGAACTATAACTAACTCAGTATGGTAAAGAGCACACACTAGACAAGGTCACTAAAGAGGGGATAATAAAGTGATTGGACTCATGGTTGAGGCAACACAGAAAATTCACTGAGATTCCAACAATAAATTGGGTGGACCAGAAGGACAGGGTGTGATTGTAGAATGTTTCACAAGAGGTTACCCTTGAGAAAATTGTTGGAAGGTGCTAGTGATGTAAGTAAGAGATGGGTCTACTTCAGAGCAGTAAAATGATCAAAAGATTTGTTGGATTCATGAGGGAATGGTAAATCCCTTTCAGGGATTCACCATTTAACTGCAGACAGGTTTCAGAGAGCAATGGGAATAGGTAATTTAGGGATTTTACTTTGTATTTTATTTATTCACTATAAAAGTGGAGTGTGATTGAGAGGATGAGGGGGGTATTGAACATTGAGAATTCAAACAAAGATTTGACCTAGGGAAATAAAACAGATTACTATATAAACTAAATTTGTGGAGCAATTTTCAAAAGCTTTGCAGAGCTTAGAAGAATTTATAAAATTGAAATTCAGAGACTTACAATTTATTTCCTACTTTCTTTGAAAGTCTAAACTCAAAAGGACTAGAGCCAAGAGTATTTTTGGGAGAGAAGATTGCAGAAGGATTACCCCATAATTTGGAGCAGACCCACTTCTAGTCTTAGATGATTTTTCCACACCATATTGCATAGATTGAAGCCACAGTACATAGCTTCCACACACCCTAAGCTTCCAGAAAATCTTTCAAAATTACTTTGAATCATTTATTAACCTTTTTCACTGAGAAATTCCATAAATGTGTAAATTTTACCATTTTAATTTTACATAAATCTTAAGTAACTGGAAATTTTTCATGATATACTTTTCAAATATTATTTATTATTATTAGATATGAAATTTCATTTGGAATATTGAATATTCTTAGATTAACTAAATATTTTTTCTTATCTTTAAATATTCTTTATCTTTATTTTGTTCCTTCTCTCAATTCCAAATATTTATTTCATTACAAGGTAGAATCAAGCATAATTTCATAAATTTTGAACTACATTCTTTAAGGCTTCTCATAATCATTCAAGTTTTCTTCAATTTCATCATTGGATAATTGCATCATTCTCTTCCCTTCAAGCTTTTTTGCTTCATTCAAGGCTTTCATTTTTGCCATTTTCCAAATTACTCTTGAAGATTTCAAATTTGTGTGTAATATTTACTGTTTAAAATACCTCACTATCTGGCTCCTATTCTAATTATTTTCATGTTTAAAAGCCAAAATGATCAAATTTTATATCCAAAAATCCATAATGTCCTCATAATAGGCAGCTCTTCCAGGTTAAATTCTTTTAAGATCACATTAAATGATCCTCATCATCATAGTCCTCCTTCTACAACTCCCCTCCTCCCCCTCCCCCTCCCTCCCTCCTCCTCCTCCCCCTCCCTCCCTCCTACTCCTCCCCCTCCCCCCCTCCTCCTCCTCTTCCTTGTAATCATCATCATAATAATCATCATAATCATGTTTCCTTCCTGAACTCTCAATTCAGTTTTGTGTCTGCTGTTCATAATCCCCAATATTTATCCTCCTCCTTTGCAGCATCCTCCATCCATTCCTCACCAATCATCCTCACACTAATAACACCCCTCATCCTCTACAATAAATCCTCAATAATCCCACTCCCCAACTTGAAATACATCTCATTTAATGCCATTGGAAAGTTTTACACCCCTGCTAGCACCCATTTTTCTGATTCTCAAATATCAAGTTTTTGTTAATTTTCATGAACCAGACCAAATTGTCTGCCACTTTTCCAACAATTGGCCTACAACCCTTTCCAAAACCTGAAATATCCTAATTTTTACTGTTGAAGGAAGGATTATAAGCTGTGGATTGCTTGTAATTCCTCAAGTATGAAACTGAAACTTGATAAATTTCAATCCATTTTCTTTTTACTTGTCCTATCTTTTCTAGGACCCTATTCTCCTTGATATTCAAACTTAATTCCTAATATTCCATCATCACTGTTTACCTCATTTGACATGGAACTATACCTGCATTTTCTTGCTTACTAAAATAGCCTTTTGAAAATAAAATGTTCTACTAAACCTCCAGTTTAAACTTTTCAGGTTGTAAACATCCACCTTTGATTTTTACTCTACCCTCAAACTTTGATGACCTCCCCTCATAGAATTTCTGCAATAATTTTCTTTTAAAAATATATTTCAATTTTGGAAATCTTGATTTTTTTATTATTTCTCTCAACCCTCTTATCTGAAATCACCTGATTTCTCCTCCCCTTAACTACAACAGTGTTTCCAATTTGATTGCAATTTCCCTGCTTGACATTTCTTTTTTCAACCTGGAACTCAGATTCCCACTCACTCAACCACTTGGTTTCTGCTCATCAGCATAAAATACAATCCTAATTCCTCTCATTCATCAAAATTAAAATCAAGATTAAAATTGAAATTAACATGAAGATTAAAATTCAAATTAAAATCAAAATTAAAATTAAAATGGAGATTAAAATTGAAATTGAAATTGAAATGAAAATTAAAATTAAAAATTAAAATTAAAAATTAAAATTGAAATTGAAATTGAAATTAAAATTAAAATTAAAATTAAAATTAAAATTAAAATTCAAGTAATTAAAATTAAAATTAAAATTAAAATTAAAATTAAAATTAAAATTAAAATCAAAATTAAAATTAAAATTAAAGTTAAAGAAAAATTAAAATCAAAATTAAAATTAAAATTAAAATTAAAATTAAAATTAAAATTAAAATTAAAATTAAAATTAAAATTAAAATTAAAATTAAAATTAAAATTAAAATTAAAATTAAAATTAAAATTAAAATTAAAATTAAAATTAAGATTAAAATTAAAATTAAAATTAAAATTAAAATTAAAATTAAAATTAAAATTAAAATTAAAATTAAAATTAAAATTAAAATTAAAATTAAAATTAAAATTAAAATTAAAATTAAAATTAAAATTAAAATTAAAATTAAAATTAAAATTAAAATTAAAATTAAAATTAAAATTAAAATTAAAATTAAAATTAAAATTAAAATTAAAATTAAAATTAAAATTAAAATTAAAATTAAAATTAAAATTAAAATTAAAATTAAAATTAAAATTAAAATTAAAATTAAAATTAAAATTAAAATTAAAATTAAAATTAAAATTAAAATTAAAATTAAAATTAAAATTAAAATTAAAATTAAAATTAAAATTAAAATTAAAATTAAAATTAAAATTAAAATTAAAATTAAAATTAAAATTAAAATTAAAATTAAAATTAAAATTAAAATTAAAATTAAAATTAAAATTAAAATTAAAATTAAAATTAAAATTAAGATTCAAATTAAGATTAAAATTAAAATTAAAATTAAAATTAAAATTAAAATTAAAATTAAAATTAAAATTAAAATTAAAATTAAAATTAAAATTAAAATTAAAATTAAAATTAAAATTAAAATTAAGATTCAAATTAAGATTAAAATTAAGATTAAAATTAAAATTAAAATTAAAATTAAAATTAAAATTAAAATTAAACTTAAAATTGAAATCAAAATAAAAATTAAAATTAAAATTAAAATTAAAATAAATGTTGAAATTAAAATTAAAATAAATGTTAAAATTAAAATTAAAATTAAAATCAAAATCAGAATAACCATAAACATAACTATCACCCTCAAAATACAATCATAATAACCATCACCACCATCATCATCACATTTATAATCAACAATCACAACTAACCAAAAATTGATATCAATCAGCTTAAATATTGAAATCACCATATAAATAAAGCAAAGGATTTAAAAGTGTACCTTTCTGAAAAACCTGGCAAGCTATGTGTGAAAAACCTTTTTATTGTATCCATCAAGTAATTATACCTATTGCGCAATTCACCTCTACGTCTTATCCCTTCTAGCATCACATTTTATTATTAATTAGATACAGTTGATTTCCATCCAGGCGGGTTGGTTGAGATTTTTTAACCTGAATCAACTCTAACATCAATCAAATGAACAAATTATGATTATTTATTTTCAAATGTTATTTAGGGTGATGCTAAATTTACGGCTACAGAGCCGTGAACACGGCTCTGTTCAAGGCTCAATGGGCCGTGTGGCACCTTACACAACTCAAATGAGCTGTGTGGCATGCTACAAGGCTCAAATGGGCTATGTGGCATGCTAAATGGCTCAAATGGGCTGTGTGGCATTCTACACATCCCATTTGAGTTGTACAGCACGCTAAACAACTAAAATTATGTTGTGTAGCCTCCACTAAATCATCAATAATGAATAATAAATTATAAATTATAAATTCTAAAGTATATATAATAAATTATATATAATAAGTAATAAATAATAAGTAATAAATAATAAATAATAAATAATAAATAATAAATAATAAATAATAAATAATAAATAATAAATAATAAATAATAAATAATAAATAATAATAATAAATAATAATAATAAATAATAAATAATAAATAATAAATAATAAATAATAAATAATAAATAATAAATAATAAATAATACATAATACATAATAAATAATAAATAATACATAATAAATAATAAATAATAAATAATAAATAATAAATAATAAATAATAAATAATAAATAATAAATAATAAATAATAAATAATAAATAATAAATAATAAATAATAAATAATAAATAATAAATAATAAATAATAAATAATAAATAATAAATAATAAATAATAAATAATAAATAATAAATAATAAATAATAAATAATAAATAATAAATAATAAATAATAAATAATAATTAATAATTAATAAAAAATAAATAATAAATAATAAATAATAAATAATAAATAATAAATAATAAATAATAAATAATAAATAATAAATAATAAATAATAAATAATAAATAATAAATAATAAATAATAAATAATAAATAATAAATAATGAATAATAAATAATAAATAATAAATAATAAATAATAAATAATAAATAATAAATAATAAATAATAAATAATAAATTATAAATAATAAATAATAAATAATAAATTATAAATAATAAATAATAAATAATAAATAATAAATAATAAATAATAAATAATGAATAATAAATAATAAATAATAAATAATAAATAATGAATAATAAATAATAAATAATAAATAATAAATAATAAATAATAAATAATAAATAATAAATAATAAATAATAAATAATAAATAATAAATAATAAATAATAAATAATAAATAATAAATAATAAATAATAAATAATAAATAATAAATAATAAATAATAAATAATAAATAATAAATAATAAATAATAAATAATAAATAATAAATAATAAATAATAAATAATAAATAATAAATAATAAATAATAAATAATAAATAATAAATAATAAATAATAAATAATAAATAATAAATAATAAATAATAAATAATAAATAATAAATAATAAATAATAAATAATAAATAATAAATAATAAATAATAAATAATAAATAACAAATAATAAATAATAAATAATAAATAATAAATAATAAATAATAAATAATAAATAATAAATAATAAATAATACATAATAATTAATAATTAATAATTAATAATTAATAATTAATAATTAATAATTAATAATTAATAATTGATAAATAATAAATAATAAATAATAAATAATAAATAATAAATAATAAATAATAAATAATAAATAATAAATAATAAATAATAAATAATAAATAATAAATAATAAATAATAAATAATAAATAATAAATAATAAATAATAAATAATAAATAATAAATAATAAATAATAAATAATAAATAATAAATAATAAATAATAAATAATAAATAATAAATAATAAATAATAAATAATAAATAATAAATAATAAATAATAAATAATAAATAATAAATAATAAATAATAAATAATAAATAATAAATAATAAATAATAAATAATAAATAATAAATAATAAATAATAAATAATAAATAATAAATAATAAATAATAAATAATAAATAATAAATAATAAATAATAAATAATAAACAATAAACAATAAATAATAAATAATAAATAATAAATAATAAATAATAAATGATAAATAATAAATAATAAATAATAAATAATAAATAATAAATAATAAATAATATATAATAAATAATAAATAATAAATAATAATTAATAATTAATAATTAATAAATAATAAATAATAAATAATAAATAATAAATAATAAATAATAAATAACAAATAATAAATAATAAATAATAAATAATAAATAATAAATAATAAATAATAAATAATAAATAATAAATAATAAATAATAAATAATAAATAATAAATAATAAATAATAAATAATAAATAATAAAAAATAAATAATAAATAATAAATAATAAATAATAAATAATGAATAATGAATAATAAATAATAAATAATAAATAATAAATAATAAATAATAAATAATAAATAATAAATAATAAATAATAAATAATAAATAATAAATAATAAATAATAAATAATAAATAATAAATAATAAATAATAAATAATAAATAATAAATAATAAATAATAAATAATAAATAATAAATAATAAATAATAAATAATAAATAATAAATAATAAATAATAAATAATAAATAATAAATAATAAATAATAAATAATAAATAATAAATAATAAATAATAAATAATAAATAATAAATAATAAATAATAAATAATAAATAATAAATAATAAATAATAAATAATAAATAATAAATAATAAATAATAAATAATAAATAATAAATAATAAATAATAAATAATAAATAATAAATAATAAATAATAAATAATAAATAATAAATAATAAATAATAAATAATAAATAATAAATAATAAATAATAAATAATACATAATAAATAATACATAATAAATAATAAATAATAAATAATAAATAATAATAATAAATAATAAATAATAAATAATAAATAATAAATAATAAATAATAAATAATAAATAATAAATAATAAATAATAAATAATAAATAATAAATAATAAATAATAAATAATAAATAATAAATAATAAATAATAAATAATAAATAATAAATAATAAATAATAAATAATAAATAATAAATAATAAATAATAAATAATAAATAATAAATAATAAATAATAAATAATAAATAATAAATAATAAATAATAAATAATAAATAATAAATAATAAATAATAAATAATAAATAATAAATAATAAATAATAAATAATAAATAATAAATAATAAATAATAAATAATAAATAATAAATAATAAATAATAAATAATAAATAATAAATAATAAATAATAAATAATAAATAATAAATAATAAATAATAAATAATAAATAATAAATAATAAATAATAAATAATAATTAATAATTAATAAATAATAAATAATAAATAATAAATAATAAATAATAAATAATAAATAATAAATAATAAATAATAAATAATAAATAATAAATAATAAATAATAAATAATAAATAATAAATAATAAATAATGAATAATAAATAATAAATAATAAATAATAAATAATAAATAATAAATAATAAATAATAAATAATAAATTATAAATTATAAATAATAAATAATAAATAATAAATAATAAATAATAAATAATAAATAATAAATAATAAATAATAAATAATAAATAATAAATAATAAATAATAAATAATAAATAATAAATAATAAATAATAAATAATAAATAATAAATAATAAATAATAAATAATAAAGAATAAATAATAAATAATAAATAATAAATAATAAATAATAAATAATAAATAATAAATAATAAATAATAAATAATAAATAATAAATAATAAATAATAAATAATAAATAATAAATAATAAATAATAAATAATAAATAATAAATAATAAATAATAAATAATAAATAATAAATAATAAATAATAAATAATAAATAATAAATAATAAATAATAAATAATAAATAATAAATAATAAATAATAAATAATAAATAATAAATAATAAATAATAAATAATAAATAATAAATAATAGATAATAAATAATAAATAATAAATAATAAATAATAAATAATAAATAATAAATAATAAATAATAAATAATAAATAATAAATAATAAATAATAAATAATAAATAATAAATAATAAATAATAAATAATAAATAATAAATAATAAATAATAAATAATAAATAATAAATAATAAATAATAAATAATAAATAATAAATAATAAATAATAAATAATAAATAATAAATAATAAATAATAAATAATAAATAATAAATAATAAATAATAAATAATAAATAATAAATAATAAATAATAAATAATAAATAATAAATAATAAATAATAAATAATAAATAATAAATAATAAATAATAAATAATAAATAATAAATAATAAATAATAAATAATAAATAATAAATAATAAATAATAAATAATAAATAATAAATAATAAATAATAAATAATAAATAATAAATAATAAATAATAAATAATAAATAATAAATAATAAATAATAAATAATAAATAATAAATAATAAATAATAAATAATAAATAATAAATAATAAATAATAAATAATAAATAATAAATAATAAATAATAAATAATAAATAATAAATAATAAATAATAAATAATAAATAATAAATAATAAATAATAAATAATAAATAATAAATAATAAATAATAAATAATAAATAATAAATAATAAATAATAAATAATAAATAATAAATAATAAATAATAAATAATAAATAATAAATAATAAATAATAAATAATAAATAATAAATAATAAATAATAAATAATAAATAATAAATAATAAATAATAAATAATAAATAATAAATAATAAATAATAAATAATAAATGATAAATGATAATACATAATAAATAATACATAATAAATAATAAATAATAAATAATAAATAATAGATAATAAATAATAAATAATAAATAATAAATAATAAATAATAAATAATAAATAATAAATAATAAATAATAAATAATAAATAATAAATAATAAATAATAAATAATAAATAATAAATAATAAATAATAAATAATAAATAATAAATAATAAATAATAAATAATAAATAATAAATAATAAATAATAAATAATAAATAATAAATAATAAATAATAAATAATAAATAATAAATAATAAATAATAAATAATAAATAATAAATAATAAATAATAAATAATAAATAATAAATAATAAATAATAAATAATAAATAATAAATAATAAATAATAAATAATAAATAATGAATATTAAATAATAAATAATAAATAATAAATAATAAATAATAAATAATAAATAATAAATAATAAATAATAAATAATAAATAATAAATAATAAATAATAAATAATAAATAATAAATAATAAATAATAAATAATAAATAATAAATAATAAATAATAAATAATAAATAATAAATAATAAATAATAAATAATAAATAATAAATAATAAATAATAAATAATAAATAATAAATAATAAATAATAATAATAATAAATAATAAATAATAAATAATAAATAATAAATAATGAATAATGAATAATAAATAATAAATAATAAATAATAAATAATAAATAATAAATAATAAATAATAAATAATAAATAATAAATAATAAATAATAAATAATAAATAATAAATAATAAATAATAAATAATAAATAATAAATAATAAATAATAAATAATAAATTATAAATAATAATTAATAATTAATAATTAATAATTAATAATTAATATTTCATAAATGATAAATCATATGGAGTAGTGTAGGGGCCCTACACGACTCCCACAGGCTGTTTTGGGCCTTGTAGAAGGCTCCCAGACGCCTGGAGCCGTGTACACAGCTCCCACACGGCTGCAGCCATGAATTTACATTACCCTATTATTTATTATTTTTCAATATGAAATTTTAATCTAAATATTGAAAATTGTTATATCATAAGAATAATTTATCTCTCTTTATATATTATAAATATTCAAATTTCACCTTATTTAAATAGTGAATACTCATTTTATCTAATTTCATTATCAACATTAAGTTCTTAACTAGAAATCCTCATTATTTTATGCTCCTCAGAAGCTTTCCAGTTTTTTTTGCTGTCCTCATTAGAGAAAATACTCCTTCAATCCCCCTTTTTCTTCCTTTCTCCAGTCCAGGCCTTCATTTTTTCTTCCTTTATCCCATAAAAATTCAGTCTCTGAAATATGTGATTCCTGCTTCCTATTCAAAAGCCTTGAATCTCAGTATAATATTCGAAAATCCTTCAGTCAAAATACTTGAGGAATCACACTCGTGATAACTGACCTTGAATTTAGGGAAGATGAATCAATATGAGGAAGCTTGAGTACTAGTTGAGGGAATGAAAAAATGAATTCCCAGCTAGTTGATGGGGAAACAGGCTTCCAATCAAGCCAAAGCCAGTATTTGGAGTTTGTGTTCCAAAGATCTCATACTTTGGTATTTAGCGTTCATCCTTTTGAAATTTTCAACAAAATGAATTCTAAATTTCCTCTGAGAAGTCAAGACGAAGAAATAATTGAGGAATTTCTGGAGCCCAAAGGATAAATTTTCAGTCAAATAGAGAAACATCCATTAACCAGAGAATAGCATACATGGTCTAATGCATGTGAAATCCACGGGTTATAGCAGGTTTAAGAGAAATTATTTTATTATTTTTCACAAACAGGTACAGTAAAGGAGTAAAAAATAAACCAAGTCAGGTTAACTCACTTTTTGAGGCACACCAAATTGACTTTAAGAAAAATATCTCAATCCTCAGAGCAAGAGGAATAGTTGGATAATCTCAATTTTAAGAGGCAGAAATATTTTCAGGAAAGTAAGAAATAGAAATTATTAATTAATTCAAAAGGAAATATTTAAAAATACAGACATTTCTAATTAAAAAGAAGTGAGGATATGGGTGAAATTTTGAAAACAAGAAAATGTATAATCTCAGCCAGCTCCTATTGCACAGCCAGTGGAAAACACTACCAAAAACCATAAAAGTGAAAAATTTATGTCAGGGAATAATCTATCAATATAAAAAGATTAAAAAACTTCCCACACCTCACCCGGCGTTCAGGTCCTTGGTTTTCTATTCATTTGTTGAAATTGTTTTTTATGCACCTCTTGCATTGACACTGGGAAAATTCAATACTATGCCGGGAAAATGCCATTCCCCCCCCAATTTGGGGGCAATTATAAACTAGCACAATCTGAAAATTTGTGGCCCAAATGGATTCCCAAATGAATCTTGGGTAGGCTCACTCACCAATCCTACCCCCAAAATCCTACTCCTTAAACACTTTCCAGATAATACACACCAAAAATATTGTAACCCAAAGAGGGCACTATTTGGCCATTTTAATATTTCAAATTATGATTTGGTGGTATGTAGTGATGATTTAATAATTCAATGGAAATTTTATTGCAGTTTTGTATTTGATATGTGATAGTATATTTATGTATTTGATGATGTGGAGGTGTGGATGGGTGTTTTCCCTGCCATGGCTGATCAATTTATGATGTTGAGTAAATGGCAGATTTGATGTTTGAAAGAAACCATTTCCATGAAAAATTCTGTTTTGAAATACACCACTTAGGGGGTATTTCTATTTCAGAAACCTGCCATTAAAATGGAAGGTTTGGTCATAAAAAAACAAAAAGTGGGTTTGCTAACTCTGATATGCCCTAAAAAAATCTGTTTGTGCCACACACCCTTGAGCGTGACTGAGTGTTTGCCTATATTTTTGGGAGCTGTTTGACTCCAAGATCAATGACTGGCCTCTTTCAAAAGGCTCATTAGGGCCTATCTGTCATGAACTTGATGCAACTTGTTACCGACAATGTGATTTCATACTTTGTGCTGTCATTGGGAAATCCTTTTTTGAATAAACTTCAATCATGCGGCACCCACAGCCAAAGTGAAACCCATCCATCATCTGACATTGTTGCCTGGGATCAGAGCTCTTCCATACCACATTTGTCCTCCCATCATTCTCCCCTAAAATACTAAGTTCTTTTTCCTACAACCACTAATCTGCTCCCCCCTCCCTCCCCCTCCCTCCCCATCCATGACCCCTCATCCCCATCCCCCCAGAACCCCACCTAAACACTAACCTTTCTTGCCCAAATGCCTTTGAACACCTTATGGCAGCCCTCTCCAAAAAATCTCCACCCGCCCTGCCAGCAGACAAAGCCACGGACATCCAGGATGATGCCCACCCAATCCACCCACTCAACCTGAACAAGCTGTCAGGCACTAGACTGGCCCCCGCACCCCATTTTACAGGAGAAGCTATGAATATCAAGGAATAAGTCCACCCAACCCCAGTCATGCTCCCAGGCAAGCTGGCAGTGCCAAAATTCACCAAGTCACCATTAATCAACTTCCTCTGCAACGCAATTGAGAATTTGAGCAAAAATGGCTCCAAGGCCCTGCATTTAGACCCCATTTTGACCAGAATCCTCCTCCAACTCATTGAAAGCAAGGCAAACCATCAGCGCATGCAACTCCAACTCATTGAGCAAAACCAGAAACTGAATGCAAGGATTGAGTGCTTGGAGCCGGCAAGCCTCTCACCTACCCAGCTCCCCCCTTGAAACTTTGCATCAGCCGCCAAGGCTCCACCACAGCCTCCCCCCCACCTCTTCACCACCCCAAAAAGGAAGAAAATCACCTTGGCTAGACTGGGCCCCACTATCATTCATGCCAAGAAGGGTACAAACCCTCTCCACTCAGCCAGCTTAACCAAAATTGTCAGCAAAAAAAAAAAACAGGTATTGCAGTCCCTCCAGGCCAAAACCAATGGCAAGAAGGTGAGCTTCAAGGGTATCTTAGTCCTCCCCTCAGGAGAATTCAGCCTCCAAACCCCAAATGGCCATCAGAACGCCTGGATCAACTCTCACAAACACAAGTGGAGCAAACTTGTCCACCCTGATCTAAAAGAAACACCCAGTACGTACTCTGTACTTGCGCATGGCATCCCCCTCAACTGGGACCTGGAAACTGACCTGGAAAAAGAACAATTAATTGGAAAAAATGACCTACAGGCGGACTACATCCACCAGCTCAGATGGCTAGGCAGCTCTACCCGCCAACAACCTGCCAGAAAAGCAGGCACATTGGTGATATCTTTCACTAACCCCTCATTAGTAGATGAGCTGATTAAAAAAGGCCCCTTATTGGAAGGAGGCTACTACCAAACAGAGTGTTTAAAACACCAGCCCCCTCAGTGCTTCCGCTGCTTAGCAATGGGCCACTTCAGCAAGTGGTGCAAGGAGCCCCCCAGATGCAGATGATTCCGCAATAATAATGAAGCCGCGGAATGCGTAAAAGCAAGCAACGGCAAGGAGTCAACATGGGTGGTCTGTAGGCACAATAACAAACCAGCTTCCATTTGGACATCACAAAAACCATTCCAAAAGGATTGCCCATCAAAGTTTGACTGGATTGCACAACAATCATTGCGCCAATGGCTCAACCATAATGTATAATACACCAAATCCCCCTCTGCACAGGCACTTTTTCCCCCTAATCTCCCCTTTTTCACTTCCACCACCCCTGAGATCCCCCCAAATGTTACACTTATCCCACCTGAACTTCCACAATAGCAGGGTTACCACATTCAGTGTATTGAACTCCTCCAATGCTGACACCCTGATCCTCTCACTGCAGGAGCCCTTGGAAAACCAATTGACTCTCCTACCACCTGATCACCAGTCATGGTGGACCCTCTGCAGCCCCAAAAACACCCCATCCAACCCAGAAAACAAACACCAAAAAACAATGTACATTCATAAATCAATTAGATCAGCTGAGATCCTCTCCCTCATCCCAAGCAGCAAATTCCTAACGGCAGTGGACATCAAACTCAACCCCTCCACCACCATCTGCATAATCAACATTTATGACCCTCCTGGAACCATCCTGGGGTTCTTGGATCTATCCAGCTTCCTCCTCCAATCCAAAGACCAACACGTACCCACTATTATCACCATGGACGCCAATCTACATCATTTGTCCTGGAACCCTCTGGGTTACTCACATGTCCACAAAGATGCCACCCTACTCCTCAAAACCTGCGGCAGGGCAGTTTTCCATCTCCAGAGCAACCCCAACTCGCCCACCTTCATCTCCCCTTGTGGCTTATGTACCATCATTGACCTTGTCTGGTCAAATTTCCTGGCAAACAAACTGATTTGCCAGGTGTCCACCACAGAGGACAACCAGGCTTGGACCACCAATGCTTGGAAATCACGCTAACCCTTCAAACAGAACCACCTCCATCCCGGTTTGTCCCTCCTAAGCTCAGTTACTTGAGCCTCCCAGCTCTGTCAGCCGTATTGGAAAGGGCTGCCGCCCAGCTCACCCCCCATTTCTCCCCACTCAATATCAACCATGCCAAATACCTCCTGAACCAAATCCTCATGGACTCCTGGCATGAAAAAGGAAGACAGGTTAAGCCAAAAACAAACAAAGCCAAAAAGTGGTGGGACACTGAGATTCTCAACCCGCTAGTCAAGAAGAGAAATTCATGCAGACGGCTCTACCTTCTGACCAAAACCAAAGCAGAACGCAAGCAATTCAAATATTGGAACACTAAATTCTGCAACAAGGTTCTTGAGCTGAAAAAACTCCATTGGCACCAACTCTTAGCAAACATGGATTCAACCTTGTTATTCCAAGCCTTCAGATACACCAAGCCATGCTACGGACGCAATATCCTCCCCCTCCGGAAGCCAGATGGCTCCATACCTTCCAATAAGGAAGAGATGGCCTGCTTACTCTTCAAGGTTACCTCTGCCCCAGAATTCAAGCACAATCTTAGCCACATCCCAGCTAAGTACCCTTCCAAATTTTTCACCTACCCCTCTATCTTGGACAGGGAAACTCTCAAAGTACTCTCCCATCTGTCCAGGAAGAAGGCCAGCGGGCTGGACGGCCTCCCAAACAAAATCCTAAGCATAGGGGTGCAAATACTAGCCCCATAACTTGCACCAATCTTCAACAGCTGCCTAAAAAACTCCCACTTCCTGCCCAGATGCAAACTTGCCACCACCTCCATCATCCAGAAATTCAACAATCCCAACTATAAAGAACTTGGAGCGTACCAACCCATTGCCCTCCTCAACTCAACCAGCAAGGAATTTGAAATCATCCTTGCCAACCGCCTCACCCATTGGGCCAAGACAAGGGCATCCTACTCAAAGGCCACATGGGTGGTAGAAGGGGAAGAGAGTGAAAAGATTCCCTCCTTGCCCTGACCATGTGGATCAAACACAAGTGGAGGGAGGGAAAAACAACCATGACCCTATTCCTCAATGTGAAATCTGCTTACCCATCCATCCTACCTTCCAGACTAATAAACACTTTCCAGAGATTAAAGTTCCCTACTTATCTGTGAATGATCCTACAGGTCTTCCTCATGGGTAGAAAAACTAGACTCTGCCTTGGTGACTACACCTCCAAAGAATTTGACATACCTCAAGGTTCTCCCTTATTGGTGATTCTTTATATCATCTACAACGCCTCTTTGCTAAACCCATTCTCCACCTTTGCAGATGATTCCACATCCCTTGGGTTCATTGACAACATTGTCCACTTGAACACAGACAAATCTCCAGAAGAAGCACTATGCAAGTTAGCTGCCCTGGGAACAACATCCCTACAGTGGGGCTTGCACTATGGAACAGACTTTGACTGCAAGAAGTCACAATTCATGGTATTTACCCATTCCCCTCCTGTCCCACACATCCTTCCTTTTGGCCCCCTCTCCCTCTCCTCCCAGCCCCAAATCAAGTGGCTTGGGGTTGTCCTCAACCCCAAGCTCACCTTTTCAGCACACCTTGCATCACTTTGTAAGACTGCCGACTCCACCCCGGGACAGATACAAACCATAGGTAAGGCAAGCTGGGGCTTGAAAGAATAAGAAAGAGGCCTACTAATAACAATGTTCCTCACCACTTGCCCGCTGTATGGCGCCCCCATCTGTTTCACCAACTCCAACAAGTGAAAAGTAACCAAACTCCTTGCAACCATCAACAACTCAGCTACCAGGTTTGCACTTGGCTGCCTTTGGAATACCCCAAAAACCCACCTCCTTGGCCATCAACCTTTTGAACCACTAATTGCAGCAGCGGAAAGCCACATTGGTAGGGACATAACAACAAAACTCTCACAGTACCCCTTCCGCAAGTCACCGCTAGAGAGGAAAGTGGCTCAGGATTTCCAAACCTGGGTGATCAGGTTTCAGAATCTCATACAAACCTGTGTTGTGCAGGACTCCTTTGATGGATTCAACCTCCAAAACATTGAGCAGATCCAACTCTTCCACCTCAGCAAGCCCCCATGGGCAGACCCCCCATTGGTCAAAGTAGACTTAGGGTCCTGGGTCAAGAAAACTGAAACACACCCAATAACCTGATTCATCAAAGCTCACCCACACAGGAAAAAAATCATTTACACAGATGGATTGGCTCATAAAGATAGAGGCTTGAGGGCAGCAGCCACAACAGAAGACGGGCAACACTATAGGAAAGCCCACATAGGCAATGCCAACTGGGAAAATAACTTTGAATGCAAAGCTGTGGGTCTCCTACTTGGCTTAGAAATAGGCATGGACTTGATCAACAGAGGGCTCACCACTTGCATCCTTATACTGTTGGACAGTCAGGCACCCTAAGTTGCGTGCTGTGCCCCAGAGCGCCCAAACCAGGGAAGTATCTATTCCTTATACTCCTGCACCTTATCTCTCACATGCAAAAGAACACCAACATCATGCTGAAGTTGTGCCTGGGCCACTCTAAAATCCCAGGCAACAAAGCTTCCAATGCTTTGGCAGACTCTGCGGGAAAAAGCAACTGTGATCCCTGACCCCCCTCCTCCTCCCTTCACACAAAGGCATTCAAAGTCTTCAAACGCCCTCCCCCTCCCCCTAACATGCAAATAAGCACCACCTGCCCTACTGATGTCCCAGTTTTGGCCGTGATACATCAGCTTTTATTCGGCCATGTCCACCTCAACGCTGTGGAAACTCCTTTGTGATTGGGTTAAAAAGTAGCAAATAGCTTGGTGGCAGTCACTTGAGGGGGAATTTAGTACTACAACTACTGATAAGATAGATGAATACCAAGGGTGTTTTTGAATTTCCTGCCCCTCTAAGTACTAGAGTAGTCTCACAACAATAAAAGAAAAGAGATTTGTGGCTAATTTTCAGATAGATTTGCTACTATAGTAGTATCTATCAGACCTAGAATCAAATGTTTCAAGCTTGATAAGGAAGAAATGGTGGAACCAATGGGTGACTTGGAGGATAGAAGCTGAGTAAGGGAAGAATCCTTTATCCAGTCTTGCTTCTTTACATATCTTATCTTTTTTTATTGGTTACTGATTGATACTCCTTTGATTTTACAGGTGATGACTGAATAAGGTTGAAATGGTTGAGACTATACTTGAAAACTGATGATGAATGGTTGATGATAATTGATGATGATGATGATGGATGAGGTGGGTGGATGAGGATGGTTGATGATGATGATGGATCAGGATGGATCATGATGGATCATGATGATGATGGATGATTTTGATGATGATGATTATGATGATGATGGGTGATGATGATTATGATGATGAATTATGGTGATGATGGATGATGATTAATGATGATGATGATGGATGATGACAATGATGGTTGGTGATTGTTGATTATGATGGTGATGATTGATGATGATCAAGGTAGTTGATGATGAGTTTTTAATATTTTTTATAAGAGTTTAATATCTATAGGGTTTGATACCCTTTATAAGGGTTTAATATTTCATATAAGGGGTCAATACCCTTTATAAGGGTGGCCACCCCAAGCTAGGTGCCTGGGGGGATGTGTGGGAAATGGCTGGAGGACCTCTATTTATAGAAATCAGGGGGGGTTGCCACCTGGTGGCTGACTTGTGGTTGTGGGTTGTTTTTTTGGTTCTGCAGGCAGTGTCCTGCATATATTGCTTCTGTACTGCATGTGTCTGCTTTCAATATTGCTGTTTACAAATGAGGTGATTTTTTTGGTTCTTCATGCAGTGCCTTGTATATATTAATTCTGTATATACTGATGAGGATTTTGAGTGGTGTTTGGGTTTAATCTATGTGGAATGTACTTGAATTATTCCCAAGGATGTCCATATGTTTTTCACTTAGCTGTGACACCTGATTGGGCAGTATCTTCTAATCCATGAGAGATAGAGGGGCGCTTTGGCTGGGTGACTATAGGTTTTTTTTGGTGTAGAATCTATTTTTGAGGTTATTTTGAGGATCAGAGAAGTCCTTCTACCATAAAAGTGAGTCTGATGGCTATAGGTTAGGTTTTGGTTCACCACAACACCCACCTATTTTGATTCAATCAAGCCCATTACCCAATTATTGACAGGTGTGGTGTGATGAAAAGCGTAAACCACTACTTTATCTCCTGCAAGCGCTTCACCAGAGAAGAAATGACACTCAAATGTGGATTTTTTTTTTTTGGTAAATTTTCCGCAACAATATAATATTCTCCGCAACCATCCCACTCCAAGTTCCGGAAATCCCACTAGCCCTTGAGTCACACTCCTGTAACTCCGCAATTCCTAATCAAAATCTGCTTCTGCACCCAAGCTGGAAACAACTAAAGCTAACTTGCAATGACATAATAGTAAATAAACAAGACGGACTCCCCAACAAGATCCGCACTTGAACTATTTCCCTAACTATGACCTCCAAGAACTCTTGCTGGTTATTACACTCCAAAGCAACAGAAGAAAAAGAATAAATCTATGATTTGCTGCAAAAATCTCCAATAATGATAAACTCCTCTCATCCAATAATCCATGTCCCCTCCATACAACAAAAGAAAAGCTTCCTTATATATACAACAAACAAAAAAGGAATTTAAAATGCTAAAGAAAGACTCCTTTTTCCACCACCTCCATGCCACCCACACTGATACTCCTCACTTATAGTCCAATCCTTACCCAACCCGATTATCTTCAGTAGATTAAATGATCCTGTTGCCAATTCCCCCTAACAGTTGAGTTACACTGATGCATAACTAATGACAGATCCTTTTCAATCTTCCCTATCAGATCACTCCTGATCATGCATGCGGAATAACTACAGATCCCCAAAGACAGGCATGCTGCCTCATCAAATTTAGCGTTCATTGCCCCAAAGTGCTCCGCAATCTCAGCGCATATCCCATAATTGGCCTAATCCATACTACTTAGCTTTGATCACTTGCTTCTACATTTGTAAACCCAATGCTGCAGAGGGAAAGTCATGTTTGAACACACAATGTCCACAAAACCCAAAAAATCCGGCCCATTCTTGTCATTGTGCCTGCAAAAAGCGCACACCGCACTAATTCCAAGCCCTCAGCTAATATACTCTGGAATAGACAATCCACTGAAGCGCTTCTCCAAGCATATTGTACTGCAGACTTCCAACCACAGCTGAGCCGCTCCAATTTGAATGTCCATTGGTGAGCCTACTTGCGTCCATGTCTATAAATAACCACCACACCGCGCAACAATCAGGAAAAGCCGCCTGCAATCTCAGTACCTATCCTCCAGCTATCTGCTACACAACCCCAAAGCACAGAACCCTCTCATCAGGAACAAGGATCATTGTCTGGAACACCACCTCAACCTCTAACTCCCAAAACCCCTGAACAACAAACTCTTTAGAACTTCTTCAACAATAAGGAACTTTTTCCTCACCAAACGCTCCCTCTCCTTGAGGCAATATGCCTCCCCTCCGCCCCCTGACCCACTGATCAGGATTGGAACATAAATTGCCAAGATGGACATTGAAAGCAACACACACCCAACCTTAGATCCCCTGCCCCCATAAGCCAGTGGTGTTGGAGGCCTGACATTATTCACAACCCAGCTCATAGAAGAACCATCAAATTATAATTCCAATGGTGAGATCCTGATGAGCAGGACCATGATCAGTTTAATTTGTGTCCTGGTCCAGACGGAGAAGAATCAATGCAAAGCAAAGAAGATACAAGATTCCCAGATGAAAACCATGGCCAATCAGATAAATAAGCTGATAATGATACAGCAATCAGGCCAACAAGAAATCCCTAAAACCCTCCAGAATGCATTCCCTCAAATACCAACATACACAGAATGTGCATTGGCATCCTCAGGAGCACAGAAGATAGGCAAAAGACCCACCATCTTACTCCTGCCAAAGGAGGCACTTTGACAAATTAGGCCAGGCAAGGCTGTAATTCACTCCAATCTTCTCAATAACCAAATAGACAAACTCCCCAGGACTTTGTTTTTCCAGCAAGCCAACAAGGCGTTAGCCAAGATAAACACAAAAGTGGAGGGCAAATTGGTCACGGTCACAGGCATGCACGTGATGAGCTCCAGTGATTTAGTATTCTATACCAAAAATAAGATACATCAGCAATGGTTGATGGAAAATAAGCACATTTGGTCCAAACAGGTACATGCCAATCATGAAGCAACACCAAGCACCTGGTCAGTGCTAGTCCATGGCATCCCAAAGGAATTTGACCTGAACTCCAAACTCAGCAAGTCAAGCATAGCCGGGGCAAACCACCTAAAGAAAGAGGATATATTTTGCATGTGTTGGCTCTTGGATAATATGCACACAGCCAAGAAGGCAGGGTTGATTTTTTTGTCGCTAGCAAACAAAGATCTTGCTGAAAGACTCACCCATGCAGGCATCTTTTTATACTACAAATATCACAGAGTCACCAAATTCAAAACCTATCCCGCCAAATGCTTTAAATGCCTTCAAATGGGTCATTATGGAAAATGGTGCAGACAAACAGCGCGCTGTGGTAAGTGTGACAAAGAACACATGACAAAAGATTGCCCCATGGACCAAGCAAAAAAACAGTGTCAGATGCAAGGTGGATGGCATAGATTAGTTTCACCATTCAGTCTTCAGCACGTCCTGCTCTTTCAAAATGTTGTGGATAAAGGCTAAGAAATTAACTCTCCCCATGTATTGATGGTAGAACAACCAATACCAATCCCACATACTAAAACCCTGTGTACCAACCCTTACAGTGTAGAAAAATCTCTAGCACCTCAAATCTCACTTCCATAGATGCTTGTTAAAAAATAACCAGACACTCTACCTTTCCTCCATCTCAATTTCCATCTCTCAAAGGAGATTACCCATTCCATTTTAAACCATGCTCACTCAGCTGATATACTTCTTTTGCAGGAACAATGGATCAATCCCTTTACACTCCATCCTCCCTTGCACCCTGGCTGGCACATGTTCCCAGTTTTCAAACATTGACCAGCCAACTGGAGAGAAAGTAATAAGTTTTTTATTTATATTAACCATTCAATACCGTTGGATTCACTAACTCAACTTCCAACCAACTCAAAACATATTTTGGGACTGCGCATTTGAGGCTCAGGCACAGGGTTGCTCATCTTAATCAATGTCTATAACCCCCCAAAGACCAATGAGGTTCTAAAGGATCTATCTTGTTGGCTACACGCACAAAATTATCAAAAACTAACAATCCTCATCTTCATGAACTCCAATCTGCACCACCAGGTGTGGAGCCCCATTGGGTACGACTCCTCTCACCAAGAGGCCACTGCACTGGTAAGATTGTGCGGTAGTTTTGAATTTTTGTTTTCCTCCCCCAAACACAACCCAACTTTTTACTCATCCAAGGGAAAAGGAACTGTAATGTATCTGATTTGGACTAATTTCAAAGCTTCTACACTAATATTTGAAATTCAAGTGATGGAAGAGAACTATTGCTCCAATCACCAGGCTTTGATAGGCAAGGTGAGCCTGAAGGGCAATATATACCACCAGCAATGGGCCAATCCCAAGTGGGAGAAACTTGATTGTCAAGAGACGTGCAGGACCCTTCATCAATTAGCATCAGGTGATGCTGGCGCATCCAATGTGAATAAAAATTTGGCCTTATTAACATCAGCATTACAAACCACACAATTCAGCCTAGGCAGGCTTGTCAATCACCAAGTCACCATGTCCAAAGCGTGGTGGGATGCAAAGACACTCAACCCTATACTGAGCACTAAAAACTGTGCGCAAAAATGGATGATTTGCGCAAAAACAGAAGAAGCCTGCCGCTGTTACAAAGAATGGAATGAATATTTCCACAAAGGCATGAGACAGATGAAGTGTAACCACTGGCAAGACTAACTGGAGAATTCAGATCTGTCGCTTGCATTTCAAGCACTAAGAAGGACCAAACCGTCTACAGGTGGTCAGATATTGCTTCTTAGACAACCAGACGGATCTTTTGCAATGGGCAGGGAGGAACAAGCTGAATTGTTATTTGAAGGTACATCCAATTTCCATTGGTAGGTGGATCTATCTGATGTGGAGATAGTGGGTGGGGGGCATGCTGAAGTGATTGAAAAAATCACTCTGAAGGAGGTGGAATTTGCCATCAAAAATTCTGCCAAAGCAAAGGCCCCCGGCCCAGAAAAAATTCACAACAGAATGTTGAAACTAACAGTATAATCATTAGGACCGCACTTGGTACAGCTGTTCAACCAAATCTTGCACCAAGGAACATATCCCAAATGCTGGAAAACAGCAGTCATGGCCATCATCCAGAAATCCCATAAACCAGATTACACAAAGGCGGGGGCTTACAGGGAAATAGAGTTGCTCAGCACATTAGGCAAAACATTAGGACCAATATTGGCAAGATGCCTGGTTGAATGGTCCGCAACTTTGCAGGTGCTTTTGGCTAACCATTTTGGTGGCAGTAAGGGGGTTGGAACAATGTGTAAACAGAAGGGAGATACTCCCCTTAGTTGTCCTCAAGTTTGGAAGTTATTGGTCCAAGAGTCTGTAAGAAGGTTGGGGTTGGGGAGTTTAATGAGAAAGGATAATTTTAGAGGGAAGAGAGGTAAAGAAATGATGATGTGTATTCCTTCCAATCTATTCCAATGTGTTATAATTATGGCCAGCAATTAGCTTAGGAAAATGAGCAGTATTTAAAGCAAAAGAAATGCTGGACACCTTGTGTCAATAATTGCTTGATGGGCTCTCACAATGGGGAAACCCGTTGGATGATATTGTTGATGAATTCAATTGGATGATGAATGGATGGAAAAAAGCAGGTAGAAGAGCTCCTTAAGTACAAGAGATTGGCCTCTTGTGAGCCCATGATACAACAAGCCAAAAGGCATTTTTTCCGCCCCAAAAGAGCTCTACAGGCTCTACAAGCCTTCATACTTGGTTTGGGCTACATCAGCCCACATGGCATCAGTCCCTGTACCCTTACAACCAGCCTATTCTGGTTGTTTCTGGTGTTTCCACCTCAATGGGGCTGAACCAGCCCCTGTGCTTTTCAATCCCTGGGTCAGTTGTCTGTTACAACTGGTCCTATTGCCTCACAAACTGGCTGGTTGCCTCATGCAACCAGCCCCTGGGGCCAGGTGGGACCCAGGACACACCTGGGTCTGGTCTCAGACTCTCATGGGGGGGGGGGTGACCAGCAGACATGCTGTCCCCCCCCTCTTTCTCTCAGATCCCTGGAGGGGGTGGTCAAATCCCCCTACCAGGGGCCCTGGGGGTTGATACCCCCAGGGCGTTGTCAATGGAAGTGGGCTGGGGGTTACTCAAATCCCCTCAGCCCCGGCGCTCCTCCCCCTTGGTAAAGGGGAGGGGAGAGCGCCCCTGGTTTCTGCATTGCTTTGATGGTGGAGGGGTGGTCAGGTCCCCCCCCACCGCTGGTTGCTTTGTTGTGACCATCCTTGACATTGCCTGGGCAAGGGGGTGATGAAATCCCCCCTGCCCTGACCAACCACCTTGTTGCGGTTGGTCCCTGGCTGGTTCAACCCAGCCAGCCACCCCCTCCCCCTTGCAATGTCAAGCAAGCAGAGGGTGAGGGAGCTGGGGCGCTGGCCCTTGCTCCTGCGGCAGTGACCGCCGTTTGCGACCGGCTGTGCCCAGACCCGCGTAGGATCCCTTGGCCGCAGCAACAGCCCCGCATGGGCCAAAAAAAGGGATACAAGCAGCCCTGAGCGGGCCACGGCATGGGCTGTGACACGGGCGGTGGCCCCAATGGGCCGCCCCAAGCCCCAAACTTGTAACAAACACACTTTGGCGCGCCAGCCCGTCTGGCCCAGTATGTCCAAAATGAACCTTGGGCCCAATTATGCCCATACAAGCCCATCTGGCTGTATTTGCCCATATCTCCCACCAGGCCCGTTAAGGCCCGTGTAGCAATGAGCCTGTTTCATGCATTTTGAGGCAAGTTTCCCCAAATCAGTGACATCCACACAGGCCCTTTGTGGTGAACCATTTGGGACACCTTGGGAAAAGAATTCAAAAAATGTGAAAAAAAAACTGTCCTAGTTGTGTCGCTCCTCCTCATCCTCATCCCCGCCCGTTGCTCATCCTCATCCTTGCGCGTTGCTCATCCTCATCCTCATTGTCGCGCGTTGCTCATCCTCATCCTTGCGCGTTTCTCATCACTCATCATCATCATCCTCTGCTTCCTTCCTCTCATCCGCCCCAAACCAACCATGGAAATCAATTGGGGCATCGAAAAAGTTTAGAAGGCTCAGATCAAAACTCAAGACTCGTCAGTTTGCCAAGAAACAATTCTTGGTCACCGGTAGTGGTCAATTCAAACAATCTTAGCCACTCCACATCTGCCCAAAAACCTTGCTCTGAGGCTCAACAAGATGAAGTTGATCAACCCAATTTGTTCATCATCAATCATCAAACTACTACCCACTCACTCAATCAAACAGAAAAGGATCAGAAAGACCATTGGATCAATATCAACTGACCAGCAAGCAATTGAAAGACAATTGATCTTCAGTCTATCACTCCTATCTTCCCACAATCATCAATCTGTTGATTGTCATCGATTGGTTGAGTGTCATCAAATCATCCAACTCAAGGCCAAACTCAATTCCCCATCTGATCCCCCAGCCGCTCCCCAACCAATCCATCACCCTTCCTGGGACTCTCCCACCCCCTTCCATCTCTGGGTGGGGGTGGAGAGTGTTGTCTACCGCCCGTGGACACCCGCAGGCGGTCTGATCTGTTTTCCTTTCCCACCCCTTCTGCCTTCAGGCAAGGGGTGGGTGATTCCGGTATTGTCGTGCGTGCCCCTCCCAGACCGACGCAAAAGATGGTGAAGAGATGAGAAGGATCCCACCCTGGTCAGGCAGGCTGTATTTCCACCCGCCTGCGTGATCAAATTTTTCTGATTACCTAAAAATCTGAAAATCAAAAAAAAAAATCTTTCTTTCTTTTTCCACTCCATTTGTAGTATCCTTTGTACATAGTCTAACAGGGCCTCCTGCTCATATAAGGAAGGGCTCTCCCCTTCCTTTTGGGAGAGGAGGAGCACATCCTACATCACATAAGATCAGCACATGGTATCCTAAACACACCACATCCTAAGATCATCAGTATCCTCTTGAAATACATGATCCGTGGGGTCTTCATTCCCCTTTATCTGAGACAAAAAATTTGGGTATATCTATGATTGCCCCTTGATCCTTGAGCATCCATACTCAAACCCCTTGATCCTTGATCCTTATCACCAACCAATAGCTTTGCTGGTTGAAGAAGAATTTGACTAATTGAATTCTTGAGTGTGTTACACCACTCCTGATCCTTTTATCCAACCATACTGGTCCTGATCATCCTTTGATTATCTTTCTGGACCCATTCACGTTTGACTGAAGAGGTTTTATTAAGCTTAAAACCTGGAGTGTTAAAACTCCCTTCATCTCTTTTGAAGTTGAATTCCGCCACGCTACTCTTGAGTACCTTGAGAAGTGTTGGGTTATTCTTGTTTGAATCAGTTATTGTTTTGCTTCTAGAGCTTCTTCAAACAATTAGCTTTGTCTTTTGCAGCCACCCACAGTAATCTGGTACCCTTCAAGCGCTTGATTGCGGAGAGTTGGGCAGGTTCATTGAGAACCTGGAGGTTGTTTGGGATTGAGTTGATCTTTCCTGAGCTCCTGCTGACAACCAGAGCTATTAGCTCGTGGGCATTTTCACTCACAATTTCCTTGTCTTGTTGAACTCTGAACAATTCTTGACTCCTTCTGTTCAAGTTTTCCCCAACATCACCTTGCCTCAGATAGTGTTGTCTCCCAGCTACCGACTACTATAATCTTTATCCTCTTACATTTGGTCCCCTGTTTACCAGGTTCTGGACTTTGATCTTGGTTACATTTAAATATTTTTGTAACACTCAGGAGGGCAGCCTAAAAAAGCACCTATCCCCTCCACAGAACTGCCAATGCCCTGCTCCGTTTGGAGTCTTACACTGTATGGTCCGTGTGAGTGTCCAATGGGCTGGAGAGGCCCATATGTGCATTGTCAGCTTGCTACTATTGCAGAGCAAGCTGCAAAAGTAACTAAAATAACATAAAAATAATAATAATGCAAATAACCTAAGAAGGAGTAGGAAAACCATAAATATTATTACAGAAATGGATTCTCCATCCAAAATTAGGTAGGGTCACTCACTGACCCCACCCTTGAAATCCAACTCTTTATATTTGTAAATAAATAAGGAAAAAAGAACCAAAATACTACGGCTCCAGTATTGAGCTTTTTGGCCAATTAAATATTTCACACACATTGTCACGTATAGGTTTCACACCTAAAATTCAGTCAGAATTGAGTTGTTGTGTATATTTTAGGAGTTACAGGCAGAAATGTGTTTTGTCACAATTCCTGCACGCAGCCGCGGCAGCCACAGCACCCGCGCGCAGCTGAGATACAGCCGTGTCAACCCGTCAGGGTTGTGTACGCAGCCCTGGGCCTCTGACAAGTACGCAGCCGCGGGACTACGTGCTGACATAGTGACAGGCGGCCCGGGTACCGCGTAAACAGGCTACAACATACACGGGAACTTGTCACATATGTAATAAAGGTTCCCGTGGATAGTAGAATGTCTAAATATACATAATATTATATAAAAATACCTAAATAATCTTTACACGTATTTTTTATTTAATATAATGCAAAGAATCAAGAATGTCAAAAATAAGACAATGACAGCTTCAAAACATATATTAAAATACTTTAATATACTTTTATGAGAATTACTATACATCAACGTGTTTGTGACATACTAAGGAAGATAATGATGTAATAATATTACATGAATTCTCATGACTTATATTTTTAAGTAATTATGTTAACAAATCAACTGGAACTTGTAGATAAAGAGTAAAAACAATATTATGACATTTTACTCCAGTTATATGATACATAATGAGAACTTACCTGACATCAAAATGTCTGTAGAGATGTCTAATAATATAATTATTCTATTACAGGGAACATATACTAAGGGTAAATAATTAAATAATACATAAATAGGACAGATTAGTGCTATTCACACGTCCTAATGTCCATTATAAGGTAGAATAATTCCCATACCCTGAGGAATTAGATGCTACCCGGGCTATAGCACCAAGGGCACATGACAGGCTACCCCTGGTTACCCTGCTAGCCTTAGTGTCCGTCCCTTTGAGCACCTACAACCCTCAGAAGGACCATATTGTGACCCCAAAAACTATAAATACAGAGCTCTTTTGAGGATGTTGTTGGGCAGAGACCCAGTAATATTCATATCCAGAAGCTGTGCCAAGGTGATCAAATACTTATAAGAGATAAGTAAGTGATTTATGGCAATTTATGATCAGTAATATCCGTCTTCAAACCTCTTTTTATCAATTAAAACTGCTTAACAACCTTATAACCCCAGTATACAGGTTTAACCCATCAGTACACGTCCCAAACAGATACACAAAGGATTTAATAATATACCAGTGAGTCTTATTATCCTTTCTCTGTCATGATAGCTTGGCTAGAAGGCCCTACCACTCCATTGTGTATTTTATATACATATTATCTTTGGGTATAATAATCTTTAAACTAAAGAACACAAAGTAACCAGGACTATGTGTTTTCATACTGAAATCCCTGAAGAGAGGTGTTAAAGATCCCCAATATAATTTTGGCCCCTCTATAAATATTTAATGATCAATTTTGATTCAAAAAAATAAACAATAACCAAACCATTTAACCTTGCAATAAGCTTAATCCAAGTATTCTACTGATTTTTGCTGCAATTATTAAATAATATATTTATTATTTACAATATCACCTCTGGTAGCTAAAAGATAGCAAGGGTCTTGGCATCCAGGAGGCTGACATGCATCCCATTTTGGATTACACTTATACGTAGAACACACGTAAGCGCTTAAGTATTTTAACACAATGCTCTCTTTCCCAGATGATTATCCCATAAGATGTATCCCCTACAACCTGGAGTTGAGAGTGAGGTTTTCAAGTCCCCCCTCTCAACGCTAACCTAAGTACAAGCACAACCAAAAGCCTAGCAACAAACTTGAAGAAAGAAAACCCCACAGCCCAGAACCCCAGCCCAACCCTACCCCAACATTCCACTCCCTCCAAAACCATTCCCCCATTGTTACGTATGTCCGCTTTGTCCTTCTCATGGCGCGGCCCTCCGCTGCATCCTACATGGAGCCACCCCTGATTATCTGTCTGCCCGCTTCTGTAGATTCTGTGATCCACAGATTTGTCCACCCCTATGCTTGCGCAGACCTCCCTGGTGCATTTAACCCCGCTCCTACTTCCCAAACTAGCCGCCCGCAAACTTGGTTGGGTTGGCTCCATCACATGATCCATGTTGTCCAAGCGGGTTGCAAGCCCGCCACCCCTTGAGTAGGCCCAAACTTCACCCAGTGCTGAGCCCCACAATTTCTACTGCTGAGCCTGCCTGCGCTGCTGCTGAGCCCTCAGCAGGCACTTCTGAGACCGTGCGCACCCAGAACGCTGAGCCCAACCTGCACAACTGCTGAGCATGCAGCCCGCAATGCAGTTCCCAATCCAAGGTTATAAATACAACACCACATCCCCCCTCAAGTTTAGTTCTGTCCCCAGAGGTCTTCCCATTGCTAACTTGAGCATCTTTACGCCTACCCATACCAACCACCCCCCTCCAGGCCCTTCCCCCTACACCACTGACTACCCTTCTTGCTCATTGCCATGATACCCTGCAACTTCTGTTCCCAAAATGGGTTTGCGTGCTTGCTCATCCCCAGCCTTTGTGCTTGCACCGCCTGTTTTCATGGCCACCATTGCTTCTTGCTCAGCGCGGGAATGCCCTGGCCTCCCCCCCAACCTGGCCCTTGCCATAGGCCGCGCAAGAGGGCTTGCCCTGACTCATTCTTTGTCTTGGATGCTGATAAAATCTTGGAGAACTTGTGGACTCCATTGGGTTCCCCTCCAAGTGAGGCTTGTAACTCCACCTTGCCTCTTTTCTGCGCAGGAACTCCCCAGAAGGACAACTATTTGACCTTTGCAGCTTACCAGGCTGCTCTTCAATACTGGGCTGACCCTGTCTGAGTTAACCAAGGTGTGAGGGACCCACACATAAAAAAGATGCACCAATGGGGTGCTGCTCCCCCTCTGGCACCTCCTCCAGCCCCACCATCAACCCCTTGGCCCGCTCCTACTCTGGCACTGGCTCCCAACCCAAGATGTTCACCCGACCCAGACAACAGGCCTACAACCCCCCAGGCCACTCCTCCGCTGCTGTCTCCAATTGTGATCCCGTTGTTTCCTTCAGTTGGACCAAGCCCCCCAAATGGCCCTCTGGGGACCCCATCCTTGCCACTGGTTTCACCTCCTTCAAGCCCACCCAAAATTCCGGAGATTGGCACTTAATCTTTGGAATCCCAACGCAAGCTCCTGGAGTAAGTTTGGGCCCTATTGGCATTGTTGCAGGCAGAAACAAAGGAAATTATGAGGATGGCTTAGGTGCCTTTCCCCCCCTATTCCCACTTTCTTCACTCTTGTTGTATTGCACCTTTTCCTAATTCTAGAGAAATACACATCTCTTGCACGCGCATCCCTTCTAAGTTAAATCCTGTGAGAACCTCCCCGTTCCCTGAGTGAGTGAGTGAGAGAAAACTGAGTCCTAATCCACCCCACAGTCCATTGTTCAACTGCCAGTCCTGCCAACGCGCTTTGCCTTTGTAAGTAACCAAGAGTTCCAAAGGGTACCTGGAATGCCCCAGATGGACTTCCACACAATTACCCGCACCCGTACTACAAAAAAAACACAGGGCCGCCAGTGGGCGCGCACAAACAGAGAGAGAGAGGAGAAATAAGAAACAAATGTTCTGGGGTGCCTAGTTGTCCCAGCTGTGGACCAGCTAGAGCGCCCCCTTACCAAATCAAGCTTGTCCCGTGCGCACTCCAACCGCATACCCATCCATGACCATTACACCATTCCGTAAAAAAGAAACAGATAAAGAGGAAAGCATGCCCAACCAAAGGAAAAAGAAAGAAACAAAGAAACATTTTTTTTGAAGCACTCTTTGTCCCACCCTCTTTTTGCGGGCTTTTCCTCGCGTATACAGACCCAGAATTGCGCCGCTCCCGTGTTCCTCCAACAAGTATAAACCATAGCCAGTACCAATCCAAAGTCCAAGTCAAAAACCCAGATATAAGAAAACAAACATCCTGGGGTGTCTAGTTATTCCGGCTGTGAACCGGCTAGAACACCCCCTTACCAAATCAGGCTTTCAACCTACTAGCTTCCCCCCAGCTTGATGGCTGTCTCCAGTGGTTTTTAGTCTCCTGCTCCTCCAAAGCGGCGTGTTTTGCGCGGACTCCTCATCAACCAAAGAGCCCATTCTGTCAATAAATCCTGAAACTTTCTTACTGTCCCCTGGGTCTGGGCCATCCCCTGCTGTCTTGTCAAAAGAAGTGGACCTGCGCCCAAAGCCACGGCCTTCAGCTTAAGCGGTGTTCAGTCCAACTCCTCAAGCTGATTGTACCAGCCCATCACATTGACCAATCCATAACATGCGCGCCTGGCCATTGATTCCAGGAACTTCCCCACACGCAGGGGCAGTCCTGCTTCCCAAATGGCCACGCGCAGGGGCAGTCCTGCTTCCAAAATGGCAAAAGATTTGAGTGGCTGTAGGTCATGAACAATCCTAAGCAATTTTCTGTCCTGCTTGACCACTGCAAAGATTGGGCTAGAGTAGCTCAACGTGGACTGCTCATAGAACCCCATCCTCACACACTCCCAGACTAATTCCAAAAAGGGTTCACAAATGGTCCAAGGGATTGGAATTGGCTTGATTTGCCCAGGCTTATGCGGCACCATGGGAATTATGTAGGGGTAGCCAACCTTTCCCTTCAACAATCCGTGCTTTTTGGGTCCAAAGGCAAGGGAGTTCTTGCAAAGCATCAACACCAATGCCAACAAATCCTTCTCCTCCATTCTCAACCACCCTGTTGGTCCAAAATTAAGTGCCTCAATCAGTTCATCCGTGATCCATGCCAACCGCATTACCAACCCACACTTCTTCAGAGGACTTACCCAGGGATCCCAAGACCAGGATATTGGTCAAAGAGGCATTTTCAATCCCTGCAGAATTGGCTTGTTCTGGTGCTGGACCATCTGTGCCACAGGCTTGTGTTAGAATTTGAGTTTTTATATATGTGACTTTCACTAGATTTCAGAGTATCATTGATTGGATTGATTTGATCTTATTTTTTTAAAACTTAAAGTACTAAAGCAAAAAGCAAAATATAACTGGGCTGTGCTGTATTATTGCGATTATCAGAATGTTTAGTCATAGATATCAGATTGTTTAGTCATAGCATTTCACTTACCATGTCACTCAAACTGCTTATGTTAATTTTGCCTATTTATTTTGTACTCAACCACTTGTTAGCCAATCACGTATTTAGTCTATATAAAACATGGTGCTCTCAAGTGGAATTGAACCATCTTTTCATTCACCAAATCAACCGGAGTGTCCTTTTCCTCTGGCTCCCAGGTCTGTTACGCTTGACGTTACAAGCCTCTTTCATTCATTTCTCTTTACCTTTTATTTCATCTGAGCTTAAGCTCTTTTTATTTTTACACAGTTAAAAGCCTATGCTGAACCTGGCTATCTATCTTTTTTTCAATTTGTTTTCCTTCAATAGTCTCATCCCAAAAACCGGTCTTTGACTCTTTTGGCAAGGAGGTGAGATGAGGACAAGCCTTGTCATTGAAAATTAGGCTCATCCCATCCATTCACTTTGATGCTCTGGATCAGCCATCAACATCAATCAATCTAAATCCTAAAAGTTTCACATGGGATTGGACCAATTATCATCTTCCTTCTCCATCCAGCTTGATCCAAACCAGACTGCCAAGCAAAAGGCTATCCTTGTCCTCATCATCCGCACTTGCTGAGAAGAGTTCAAGGCTTTCCTCCAAACAAAACAGGCCAATTTCTGACAGCATGTCTCAAGTGCCTTGGAACTGGAAAATCTTGATCCTGAACCAATTGGTAGTCAAATCAATCTCTATTTTCAAACCCAAGGAAGCCCAATTCAGATCCGACAAGATACCAAAGGATAAATGGAACAAATTTCAGAAAACAAACCAATCAATTTTCCCAACCTTGAATGTACAAGAAGCAAAGAGGATGAAGAGATGACAAAACACTCTGATCAAATAAGTACTAGGATGATTTCAATCAATGACTGGAGCCCAAATACATTCAATTGCCATATATGGGATCAATCAATTGCCATCTATGGGATCAATCAATTGCCATCTATGGGATCAATCAAGCACCATCAGCAAGAATTGTTATGACTTCAATGATAAAGGACTCTAAGCTTGGATCAACTAAGTTAACTGTTTGAACAATTTGTCAAGTGGCGAGTGGGGAAGGCATGCAATGGAAAAAGAATGCCCACATTTGGGAGATTTCATGGCCAAGGCCAGGTTGAAATTGAAGATGAAAAAGGATACAATCACTCTTGAAACAAACTGAGACCAAGGTGCAAATGCTTCAAAGAAGATTGAAAGCAATCTGGATCAACCCTAACTCTCAGCTTAGGATCTATCAATTCAAGGTTTAAATCAAACCGCAAGATTGACCAGAATCAAGTATTTGTCATCAAGCACAATTGACAAGACTTGCACCCCATCACTACTTTGGATCAACCTCAAACCAAATCAATACCATTTTTGTGTCAAATCACAACTTCCAGTAATCCTCCATCCAAAAATCAAACCACGCCCAATTACAGGCTTAAGCAACTGACTAGCAGCAAGATGTGTTGTGTATAGAAGATTGAATCTGCTCAGCAAATTTGACAAGTGCCATTCACCTCCCAATCCTCAAGAACCTCAAAAAGATGGATCAAGCTCCAATCTCCCTATTTATTGAGCCGACTGAAGTTAGTAAGACTTTAATCATCAAGACAACAAAGGTACTAAAACCATCTCCAAGGCAACCACGTTTTTTTATCATCCTCATCTACAGCATTACCAATCATGCTGTACTCCTCTCAATCAACAAAGAACCCCAAGACACCAATCAATGACCATCAAGAGAGAAGCAAACCTAGGCACCACTTTCATCTTTCAACCAACAAGGCTTTCTTTCATCATCAATAATCCATCAAGCACGTTTATAATGTTCATCCAACACTCATCTCAATTAGAATATATGTGATTAAACACACTAGTTAGAAGTTGTAATTAGGGCATTAAACTATCACTATCATTTCATTAATCAACTCCAAAAATCATCCAACTCAATTTTTTCTATTCTACACAATCAAATCTGACCTTGAACAATTGAATGCATCTTACTAGTAATTCACCATATGAACTGAAGAATATTCCAGCAAATAGTAGAAATCATTAAGAGAGAAGTTAGAATCAAATATGCCCCAGGACGTTTGCAAGTTATTCAGCTCATCTTATTAATCAGTCCCTAACCTGTATTTAGAATTACTCTAATAGTTAGTAGAACCTTATGTTAATTGAAAAAAGGAGTTAGATTCCTTTTCAGAACAGTGACTTCCTCCAGTGTAAGTCAAGCAGGTGTGTTAGAATTTGACTTTTTATATATGTGACTTTTACTAGAGTTCAGAGTTTCATTGATTGAATTGATTTTATATTATTTTTTAAACCTTAAATTACTAAAGCAACAAGCAAAATATAACTGGGCTGTGCTGTATTATTGTGATTATCAGACTGTTTAGTCATAGCTATCAGATTGTTTAGTCATAGCATTTCACTTACCATGTCACTTAAACTGCTTACGTTAATTTTGCCTATTCATTTTGTACTCAACCACTTGTTAGCCAACCACGTATTTAGTCCATAAAAACCATGGGGCTCTCAAGTGAAATTGAATCATCTGTTCATTCACCAAATCAACCGGAGTTTCCTTTTCATCCCGCTCCCAGGACCATTACGCTTGGCATTACAAGCCTCTTTCATTCATTTATCTTTACCTTTTATTTCATCTTATCTTAATCTCTTTTTATTTTTACAGCTTGTACCGTCCCGGATTACACCTGACCATCCACACACACCCGCTAGTGTTTTTGTGAATCCTGGCAAAATCCTCTGCGGGGTGACCCTCACAGTCATCTCCCCCATTGGATTCACTCTCCTTGCCAGCTGCCGCCAACCGCACCCAATTTCCCTTCCTGTGGTTGCAGATTGTTGTCTTGAACCTGGACCCGGACGTTTCCTCCACCGTCAGAAATTCTTTCCATTCCTCTGCCTTGAACACCATCCGGAGCCAGTGTGGTGTTGTATTTATAACCTTGGATTGGGAGCTGCGTTGCGGGCTGCGTGCTCAGCAGTTGGGTAGGTTGGGCTCAGCATTTGGAGTGTGCCCAGTCTCATCAGTGCCTGCTTCAGGCTCAGCAGCAGCAGATGAGGGCTCAACAGCAGGGATTGCGGGGCTTGGCGCCAGGTGCTGGTTGGGCCTACTCTGGGATCGCGGGACCCAAGGTTCGCACGGGCATAAGCGCGGGCTGACTCATGGATTGCCGGATACGCGGATGCGTGCAGACGGATAAACCTGGGGGGCTCCCAGTGGGGCCCGGCGGAGGGCTGCGCCATGAGAAGGACAAACTGGACGTACGTGATATCAAATGGGAGGGTTTCAGACAGGGTGGGTGGTACGGGGTAGGGTTAGGGTGGAGCTAGGGTTCTGTACTTTGGGTCTTATTTCATCTATCTTGTTGCTTGTGGTTGTACCTAGGTTAGGGTTGAGAGGGAGGGATCAAAAATACCTCACTCTCAACTCTGGGTTGGTTCATCATCATATCATATATCATCATCACCGGACCACCAGGGAAGGGTGTGGGAAGGATTGGAAGGGAGTAATTTATCTTGTCATCACTCTCTCTATTGTTAAACTCATTGCATCCAATCTCCTTACAGACGCTTAGATCAATAACTTCCGGAGCTTGAGGGAAACTTTGAAGGGTATCACTCCTCTTGTTTCCACATCTGGGGGTCTGGCTGGGAAAAATCTTTCTTCTAGGTCTCTCAAAGCTAGCAGGTGCAATGTTGCCAACAACTACTCCAGGATCAAATGTCCCACCTTTTTTCCCTCTCCCGTTGGGAGCTGGCAGGCCGACACCTCCACCACTGCCAACTACTTGTTCAGGCAGTTTTGCTCCTCCTCGGTTGGAGCCTTTGGAGGCGGCTGAGTTTCCGCAATGGGTATGGCTTAGGCCGCAGAACTTCCCTCATCTCTGGTTCAAAAACGCGGATATCAGGCGCTTTCTGGCAAGGTTTGAGGATATTGCGGACTCTGAACACGCGACGGGCAAGGATTAGGTCCGTACGGTTTTTCTCTTTATCACAGACAAGAATAAACTCCAGGGTGTGGAGGATATGTCTGGCTACAAGGCTCAAGACTGGGAAAGGCTCTGGAACAAGATGATGGCAAGGTGGGGGAAGCATGAGCCCTGCTTCTGGGAGAGGGACTTTGAGCAGGCGGCGGCAGAGGCAATTTTGCAAGGTGGGGTGCGGACATGGAGTGATTTGTCCAAATAAAAATCTATGTTTGACCGCATCTACAGCTAACTAGAGAAGAACCAGGTGGTAGCAGGTCAAACAGGGGCAATGAAGAGGGTGTTTCTAGGCAGGCTTGCACCGCAAATTTGTGCACGGTTCCAGCGGTATCTATTTGAACACAGGTTGGTATTGCGGTCAGTGGATTGGAGTGTCATGCTTCTTCCAAACCTAAACATGATCAACCAGGAGGTATAGAGAGAGATTTATTTGGAAGAACTGATTGAGGATAAGGCCAGGTTGTTCCCAATGGCCTCTTCCACTCCGGCTCCAACGCAGGTACCGCCCGCAGGCCCATCAGCAACAGAGCGGCCGGCAGCCCCTTTGCAGTCAATGGAAGTACCAGTGAACAAGGTAACAGATATGTTATGTGACCTACGGATACTTCTAAATCAGATAATGGCCCCGCCAACGGCTCTGCCTCCTCCTCCTCTGCGCAGAGTGTCGCCTCACATGGGGGGGGCTTCCAGCCCAGTAGCGGGCTGTCAAGCAGGTTTTTGGTTTTCATGTGCACCTATTGCAGCAATAAAGGCCACTGGAAGTCTGGTTGCGCGGAACTGACCAAGGACATGGACAAGGGGTTGGTCCGCACGTCCAGGGCAACTTGAATATCCCCAATGGGCAAGCCGGTGGATCTGGGGGCTGGTCAGCCACCCCCAGTGGAGCAGGTTAGGGCAAGAGCCCGGCCCGTAGGGGCCGCTTGGGTGTCACTTGGGATCGTTACTGGGCCCAATATGTGGCAAGCTCCCCGTGTGGAGGCTGAGGTTAGGGGATTGGCGGCAAACAAGTGGATTTTGTGGGAGAAGATGGATGTGGATTTCAGAGAGGGGCCATCAACCCAGGCCCCAAAAGCTTGTATGCAAGGGCCGGTAGGCAACGCGCCATTGACCAGTTCCAGAGGAAGGAGGAAGGCTGCGGAAATTTTGCAACGGGCAATGGGGAGAAAGGCACCAATACCCCTCACGCTACGGGAGCTGGCTGCGGTCTCCCCGGTGGTTGTCGAGGAAATGGTTCAGGAACTGAGGGAGCACGGGGGCAGCAGGGTTCTGGCAATGGTGCAGCGCGTGAACACGGCGGGGGAGGAAGGGGAAAGCAAGTTGTGCCAATCCAAAGCCATGTTGGTGCCGCTTGCCTATGTCTTGATGAAGATTGCAGGAAGGAAGGTGTGGGCAATGGTGGACAGTGGGTAAATGGTCAATCTGCTCCCTTCAAAATTGGTGGATGAGTTGGGGCTGGTTTGAAGGAAGTGTGCTACAGGATTACGGGCGCTCAATGGAGGGGAATGTTGGGTGGATTGGGTGGTGGAGGTCACAAAGGTCTGGAAGTCGCTGTTGTTTCTCTTGGTCACGTAATTTTGGGTTGACCATTCATGTTTGGGTTCTGGGCCCGGATGGTGTTTAATGCGGAGGAATGGACGGAGGCGCTGAAAGTGGAAGACACATCTGGGGCATGGTTTGAGACAACAATCTACAACCACGGGAAGGGGAAATGGTTTCAACCAGCGGCAGCCGGCAAAGAGGCAGAATTGGACAGGGGGACAACCTTGAGGGTCACCCCGTGGTGGATTTTGCCTAGTTGACTGCAGTTACCGCGTGGGACAGGCTCTGGTTTTGTGCGGGCGGTCAATAGGAAGGAGCAGGAGGGGGAAGGAATTGCGCAGAGGGCACGGGCGGCAGAAGTAAGTCCTCTTCCTCAGTATGGGCCATTGGAAGGTACTGTGTTTCAGAAACCCTACCATAGTGCCACGCTTGTGAGCAAAGGCAAGAGCCCCGGGTTGATTATTGCTAGGAAGCAAGCAAGGACAAAGGAACAGGGAACAGATACTTGGTGCGGTTTGGGAACCAATCAACGGCAGATGGGTCTTGCAAAGAGGGAAGGAGTGGCGGCAATGGGAACGGACCAAGCGTTGGAGGATTGTAACCGGGGTTGGGCCTCTTCAATGGCAGGGCTAGTAGCTGGGGTGGACTGGGAGCAGGGGAGGGGGTGTTCCGGTAGCGCCGTAGGGTCAAGGTAGTGATGAGAGGACCTCTGGGGACAGAACTCAACTTGGGGGGGGATGTGGTGTCATATTTATAACCTTGGATTGGGATCTGCGTTGCGGGCTGCATGCTCAGCAGTTGGGTAGGTCAGGCTCAGCATTTGGGGTGCGCACGGTCTCAGCAGTGCCTGCTGCGGGCTCAGAAGCAGCAGATGAGGGCTCAGCGGCAGGGATTGCGGGGCTTGGCACCAGGTGCGGATTGGGCCTACTCTGGGGGGCGCCGGGCCACAACCCACCCAGGGAATGCAAACCAAGTGATGGAGCCGGCCCAACCAAGCTTGCGGGTGGCTAGTCCTGAAGGCAAGGGCGGGGCAATCAGGGGTTATACGTGCTGGGGAGGTTTGCCGGGGCATAAGCGCGGGCCTACTCTGGGATCCCGGGATCCAAGGTTTGCGCAGGCATAAGCACGGGCTGACTCATGGATTGTGGGATCCGCGGACGCGCGTGGACGGATAAACCCGGGGGCTCTGAGTAGGGCGCGGTGGAGGAGTGCACCATGAGAATGAAAAACTGGATGTACGTGATATTGGAGGGGGGGTTTCAGATGGGGTGGGTGATACAGGGTAGCGTTAGGGTGGAGCTAGGGTTCTGTACTTGGGGTCATATTTCATCTTTCTTGTTGCTTGTGGTTGTACCTAGGTTAGGGCTGAGAGGGAGGACTCAAAGATACCTCACTCTCAACTCTGGGTTGGGTGATCATCACCGGACCACCAGGGAAGGGCATGCAAAGGATTGGAAGGGAGGAATTTATCTTTTCATCACTCTCTCTATTCCTAAACTCATTGCATCCAATCTCCTTACAGAGGCTTAGACTAATAACTTCAGGAACTTGAGGACAACTTTGAGGGGTATCACTCCTCTTGTTTCCACACAGGAATCCAAACATGAATGTTTGTCCTAGGATTATGTCACTGCACTCAACTGAGAGGAACAACATCAGCCTCCAGACCTTTGCAACTTCAACCTCCTCCTCCTCCACTACTCCATTTACCCAACATTCCCCTCCATTTAGCGCCCGCAATCCCATAGAACACTTCCTCCAAACCAGCCCCAACTCATCCACCAACTTTGATGTAAGCAGGTTAATCATTGACCCGCTGTCCACCATTGCCCACACCTTCCTGCCCGCAATTTTCATTGAGACATAAGCAAGCAGAACCAACCCTCCTCCGCCGCGTTCACCTGCTGGGCCGTCTTCAGAACCCAACCGCGCCTGTACTCCTTCAGTGCCTGCACCATCTTTTCAACAACCACTTGCAAAACCGCGGCCAACTCCCGCAGGGTGAGGGGTATCAGCCTTTTTTCCCCATTACCCTTTGAAGGATTTCTGCGGCCTTCTTCTTCCCTCTGGAGCTAATTGGCAATGTGTCACCTACTGGACCTTGCACAACAACTTTTGGGGCCTGGGCCAATGGCCGCTCCTTAACATTCACATCCATCCCCTCTGTAACCACCTTCTCATTTGCCGCCAACTTCCTGACTTCAGACTCCACGGGCAGAGCTCCCCACATCTTGGGTGTGGTAACAATTCCAAGAAATACTCAAGAAGCTCCCATGGGAGACCTGACGCGCGCCCAAACCTGCTGCACTGTGGGTGGCTGACTGGCCCCCAAGTCCACCTGCTCACCCGTCAGGAATATTTAGGCTGTCCTGGACGCGCAGAACAATCCCTTGTCCATTTCTTTGGTCAATTATGCGCAACCAGACTTCCAATGACCTCTATCCCCGCAATAGGTGCACGTACAGACCATGAAGCTGCTCAAAGGCCTGCTACTGGGCTGGAAGCCCACTGCAATGTGGGGCAGCACCCTGCACTGTTGAGTTGTTCTCTCATCATGCAATTGAGGAGAATATGGAGGTCCTGTAACATATCCATGACCTTGTTCACCAGTACATACAATGACCGCTGGGGCGCTTTTGGCCGTTCCACGGTTGATGTGACCGCGGGCTGTGCCTGCGTTGGAGCCAGGGCTGAGGGAGTTTCCAGCTTTTTCAATACCCTTGGGAATGACCTGGCCATATCCTTGATCAGTTCCTCCAAATCAATCTCACTCTCCACCACCTGGCAGATGACGCTTAGGTCCAGAACCAGTGCAATGCTCCTGTCCACTGACCCCTTCACCAAGCTATGCTCATACAAGTACCACTGGATCTGCAAACAGAGTTTTGGCATGAGCCCACCCAGGAGCCCCTGCTTCATTGCCCCTGTCTGCCCTGCTACCACCTGTTTCTTCTCCAAATAGCCATGGGTGCGCTCAAACATCAAAATTTATTCAGCCAAATCACCCTGCGGGCAATTGCTTCTGCCGCCGCCCACTCAAAGTTGTTAAGATTCTGTCTCTGATTCCACTCACCTATGCTATTCTTCATCTATCCGCACCTCTGGGTGCGCTGCTTAGTGCTCTCTCCGTGCACTCTCACTTGTCCGCTACTCTCATCTGTAACGGGCTCTTGCGGGGTGTTTCAACTTTTCTTCTTTTTCTCAAATAGTCCTGGCCTCTCTTGATCTCTTTTCTTTTCTCATAAATCTTTTATTCTTTTCTCATTACTACGCTTATTCTTTCTTGTGCCTCTGTTCCACTCAATACCCAATCTTCCAAGTCTCATTCCAACCTGACCTCAAATAGTTCTTGCCTGGTAAGATGTCACCTTCTCAAATGTCCTGGATGTTCTCCTAATATGATTCCTGTTTCATTAAGTCTGTCTTCTTGTGATCTTTATCCCATCTGCCTCCATTACATCAATTTCTGTCCTGCTCCACAAATCTCTTCTAGCATCAATCTAGCCGCCACTCTTGACATTCATCTCCAGCCAAGCTGTAGGACTCTGCTCTATCTTTTTCTTTATCTTTTTCTTTTTCTATTCTTCTGATTCCTCTTTTCTCACATCTGTCTTTTTTTCTTCTTTATTCAGCCAATGCTGGTTCTAAGTAATATTGAAATTCAACCGCATACTTATCAAGCTTAAAAGCTCAAGGTCACCAACCAACTCGAACCAAACCTAGACAAACCTTCCAATTATGACTGAACCAGCTGGGGCAGCCAAATTCTTCCACCAGGTGGCTCTGAAAGCTTCCGTCAACGCTCTCCCTCCTCTGAATGAAGAAAATTACTCAATCTGGAGAGATAAGATACTCATGCTATTCAATTTGAAAGATGTCAAAGATGCAATCACAAGAAATTCTGGCCCCCTTTCCTCTAAACAAGATGGAGAGATCCACGCCATTATAATCTCAAAAATAGACAGTACTACCCACTCAAACATGGTCAACTCCTCAAATATGAAATTGTCAAAACTCTTATGGTCCAAAATAACTAAGAGATTTGCTTTTTTGGAGACGGCTAATAGGGCAAGGGTCTTCAATCATTTCCTTCATTCAACTTTCAACAAACACGCAATTGAAGGATTTATCACAGAAATGTGTAAATCTATTACAAGGATGATGGACGTTGGAATTGAATTACCTAAGGACATTCTTGCGTATCTTGTTCTCTTCAAATTCCCTTTGGTCTTGGAAAATCTCAAGAAACAGATAATGCATGTGGAAAAACAGCTAATGGTAGATATAGTATTTAAAAATCTCACTCAGTACCATAATGAGAGAAAATCTCAAACAAATCCTGGTAAATCATCTACGGACGTTTCCTTGGTGTTGACAAAAACTAAGATTCACAAAGATGAAAAGAAGATAAAGATGAGGTGTCAAGAAGGATATCATGATCCAAATGCTCCTCACTCTGAAGCTTCTTGTTTTCATCTAAATCCGCAAATAGCTCCCGATTGGTGGATAGAGCAGCAAAATGAATGGAAAAACAAAACAAAAAAAACCCCTACAATCAACTATCATGCCCTGTTAACTCTTTGGATCAACACAGACAATAACCCCAACCTTCTCTTAGACTCTGGAGCTAATGTCCATATATTCAATGATCTCAAATTCTTTTCCTCTATCAAACTCCAAGAAGAACCGGACAAAATTAAAACTGCGAAATTAGAAGCAAAAATCAAGATATGTGGAACTGGAATGGTCAGATTAGAATGGAATGATTCAGTCATTACATTAGAAGACTGTGTCTACGTACCCAATATTTTCTTAAATTATATTAGCCCGGGTCTTTTGGCAAGCAAAGGATTTAATCTATCTCAAGTAAACAACAAATTTTTGGTCACTTGGAGGAATCAACTTGTGCTGAAGGGCCTGATCCAAGACAATTTATTTGTCATCAAAAATCCTAAATCTGTAGACCAAAGTCAAATGATCAACCTCTCTCAACATACAAATAGTTGCTCACTCTCCCTACTCAATGTTCACAAAATGTATGGACATGCTTCAATATCCACCCTAAAACCTCTCGTGAAGGATCTTTACTCCAATGAAGAACTCAACTCATTCTAATGCAATAGCTGTATCAGAAGTAAAATCAAAAGATCACCCTTCACAGGTATCTCTACACCATTGAGTAAGCCCTTAGAACAAATTCACCTGGACCTTATAGGTCTTATCTCTCCCCAATCTAAATCTGGTCATCATTATATTCTCACTCTGATAGACAACTGCACTGGTTATCTTGCGGCTTTCCCACTGACTTCAAAAGATGAAACTACGGAGGTGATAAGAAACGTCCTCAAGACTGAACATAAGAGATTAGGCTACTATCCATCCAAGATCTTCTTGGATAAAGGAACAGAATTTTACAACTCCAACCTCAAAGACTTTGCTAAATCTAGACATATCAAGTTAATAACCTTGGAACCCTATAATTCTCAACATAATGGACAAGCCAAGAGGGCAAATAGAACAATTGTTGAGTCAGCCCGTGCCACATTCTCTTCTTTGAGGCTGGCAAAGAATTATTGGCATATAGTTACAAGAAGCTGTTGCTTCATGCTCAATCAAATTTCCAGAGAAGGTAATCAGCAGTCTCCCTGGGAACTCATGTTTGGTAAGAGCCTTCCCACTAGTTACTTGAAACCTGTAGGTTCTTCTGTCATATATCTGAATAATTGCATCCAACAAGGTCAAAAATTTGATGAAAATGGACTTGAAGGCATTTTGATTGGCTTTAATCCAACCTTTCACTCCTATCTTATTCTTAATTCCCTTGGCGTGATTGTTGAAACTAAATATGTCAAGTTTCTCAAAACTCAGTTGGACAGATTTCCATTTCTTGAATCCCCCGGACTAGACTTGTTTGCTCAATCCAATCTGGACTCCTACAAAGCTGACTTTTCAACTAGTGACAAACAATAAGCTATGAGAGGGACCGGTACTGAAGCTCTATATTCCAACTCTGATTCTTAAGATCCCAGCTCTCCTGATCCTCAATCTTCCAATTCTCCCAAAATCCCCTCCTCCGATGCCCCCATAGTACATAATCCACAACCAAAAAATCCAATATCCAATCTAAGACCACAAAACAACATTAGAAAACCTCAAAGATACGGTTTTCTTAACTATTAAAAACCACCATTGTGCAAAGCAGCACAAAAGTGTCCTGAATGGCCCAAATGGAAAAAGGTGTTGGGAGATGAATTAAGTTCTATTGAATTGCAAGAGGTTTGGAAAGAGTACTTCAATGGACCATATAACATGCTGAATACCGTCTGGGTATTCAAAGTAAAAGAAAATTGTCATGGCAAACCTGTTAAGTATAAAGCACCACTTTGCGTACAAGGATTTGACCAAATCCAAGGCGTGGACTTGGACCAAACCTGGGCACCAACTGGTAAATTAGGATCTCTTTGCCTTTCTCTTCTTTATGGTCTAAAGAATAGGATGACCTTCACCCAATTCAATGTGAAGGGAGCATTTCTTCATGCTCCTCTGACCAATACTGTGATAATTTAAACGCCTGAAGGATCAGACCGCAAATTGCCATATCTTAGATTAAAAAAATCACTTTATGGGCTCCGCCAGTCTCCCAAGAACTGGTATGAAAATCTCACCAATTGGATCAAATCACAGAATTTTTTCAAGTCCACAAGCAATCCATGTCTTTATCTCAACCCTTGATCCGGGGAAGTAATTTACTTCCATGTGGACAACCTCATTCAGGTTGGCAAATCTAACATGTTTGCCAACAACTTCCTCAAAAAATTCCTGAATTCCTCTTGTCACTCACCAAATACTATCCTTGGGATGTTGATGGAGATTGAGGACAAAAAAATTTTCCTCAGTCAACCAAACCACATTGATCGGGGATTATAAGAGTTAGGTCTCACGGAATGTAAGAGCATAAATTCACCCCTTACTCAAAATGTGCATCTTGAACCGGTGTCAAATGAAGACAATGAGGAATTCACGCACCTCAATATCAACCACCAATCTTCTATTGGTCTCTTAAATCATCTTTGTCGATATACTCAACCCAACATCTCATTTTCTTTCTCAAGTCTGGCTAGGTTCAATACCAAACCCAGCATGTCTCACAGGAGAGAAGTAAGGAAAGTATGGAAATACTTGAAGACAACCAGAAACCTCAAATTAACTCTCAAATACAATCCCTCCCGAGAAGCTATAGCTGGTTACAGCAATGCTACTTAGGGAGATGATCCCATCTGCCGGAAGATGCAAACTGGATTTTTCATCCTCCATTATGGCAGTCCGGTTGCCTGGAATTCCTCAAGACAAAGAAAAATAACCTACTCGTCTACCAAATCCAAGCTTAATGCCCTATTGGATTGTTATCTAGAACCCAAATGGATTACTCACCTTGTTGACAAGATCCATCCTTCTCTCAAATGAAAAACAACCATTTACATTGATAATAAGGGCTTAGACTTTAAAATCAAGAAATTTGGATCCCACTCCAAATCACATCACATAGATATTAAAACTAAAGGCTTAAGGGAGGATTTCTTTCTTTCCTTGTTTGATCTGGTCCTTATCCCAACCAACAAGATGATAGCGGAATCTCTCACAAATGTGACTTTGATTAATGCCCTTAAACTTCTTCAACAAGAAGTATTCTGTTGACCTCAACTCTCCTGTTACCCTCTTATCAGTCACCAGGGGTGTTAAGATTCTGTCTCTGATTCCACTCACCTACGCTATTCTTCATCTATCCGCACCTCTGGGTGCGCTGCTGAATTCTCTCTCTGCGCACTCTCACTTGTCCGCTACTCTCATATGAAACGGGCTCTTGCAGGGTGTTTCAACTTTTCTTCTTTTTCTCAAATAGTCCTGGCCTCTCTTGATCTCTTTTCTTTTCTCATAAATCTTTTATTCTTTTCTCATTACTATGCTTATTCTTTCTTGTGCCTCTGTTCCACTCAATACTTGGTCTTCCAAGTCTCATTCCAACCTGACCTCAAATAGTTCTTGCCTGGTAAGATGTCACCTTCTCAAATGTCCTGGATGTTCTCCTAATCTGATTCCTGTTTCATTCAGTCTATCTTCTTGTGATCTTTATCCCATCTGCCTCCATTACATCAATTTCTTTCCTGCTCCACAAATCTCTTCTAGCATCAATCTAGCCGCCACTCTTAACATTCATCTCTGGACAAGCTGTAGGATTCTGCTCTATCTTTTTCTTTATCTTTTTCTTTTTCTATTCTTCTAATTCCTCTTTTCTCACGTCTGTCTTTGTTTCTTCTTTATTCAGCCAATGCTGGTTCTAAGTCATATTGAAATTCAACCGCATACTTATCAAAAGTCACTCTCCCCCAAGAGAGGCTTACGCTTCCCCTACCTCATCATCATCTTGCTCCGCAGTCTGGCCCAGTCACAGGCCCCATAGCCGGTGTGGTTGTCTTTTATAGACGCAAGTTGGAATTGGCTGCGTGCTGCATGCTCAGCAATGGGTGCATCTTTGCTGCAGTAAGCGGTGCTGCGGGCTCAGCAGCATTTAAATTGGGCTCAGCATCTGGAGATGCGGGGGGGATTGGATTGGATTTGACGGATTGCACAGATTGCATGTTGAAAGATGCGCGGATTGGGCGTTGCAAGACGCGCAGATTGCACATTGCAAGACGCGCGGATTGGGCGTTGCAAGACGCGCAGATTGCGCATTGCAAGACGCGCGGATTGCCCGTTGCAAGACGCGCGGATGTATCTTGGATATCTGGAATGGCGCGTTGGGCGGATGCAGACATGCGCGGTGTGGTGTTGTATTTATAGCCTTGGATTGGGAGCTGCGTCGTGGGCTGCGCGCTCAGCAGTTGGGTAGGTCGGGCTCAGCATTTGGGGTGCGCACGGTCTCAGCAGTGCCTGCTGCGGGCTCAGCAGCAGCGGATGAGGGCTCAGGGGCAGGGATTGCGGGGCTTGGCACCAGGTACGGGTCGGGCCTACTCTGTGGGGCACCCGGCCGCAACCCGCCCAGGGAACGCTGACCAAGTGATGGAGCCAGCCCAACCAAGCTTGCAGGTGGCTAGTCCGGAAGGTGAGGGTGGTGCAATCAGGGGTTATACGCGCCGGGAAGGTTTGCGCAGGCATAAGTGCAGGCCAACCCATGGATTGTGGGATCCGCGGACGCGTGCGGACGAATAAACCTGGGGGGCTCCAAGTAGGGCGCGGAGGAGGGCTGCGCCATGAGAAGGACAAACCAGACGTACGTGATATTGAAGGGGAGGGTTTCAGACGGGGTGGGTGGTACGGGGTAGGGTTACGGTGGAGCTAGGGTTCTGCACTTGGGGTCATATTTCATCTATCTTGTTGCTTGTTGTTGTACCTAGGTTAGGGTTGAGAGGGAGGACTCAAAAATACCTCACTCTCAACTCCGGGTTGGTTCATCATAAATAATCATCACCGGACCACCAGGGAATGGTATGGCAAGGATTGGAAGGGAGGAATTTATCTTGTCATCACTCTCTCTATTCTTAAACTCATTGCATCCAATCTCCTTACAGACGCTTAGACCAATAACTTCCAGAACTTGAGGACAACTTTTGGGGGTATCACCTCTCTTGTTTCCACACCTGGGGGTCTGGCCGGGAACAATCTTTTGTCAAAGTCTCTTGAAGGTAATTACGGATTCTAGCAGCAGTTGCCCCTCTTTCTTCCTCCTTCTCCCATGGCCTCCGCACCAGCCCAAAGGATTACCCTCATATTTGATTCAACACCACTGATGTGGAGCGATTCATCTCACAGTATGAAGCAACCGCAGACTCTGAAGGAACATTGGATTTTGAGAAGGCACTCCATGTTGTCCTGTTCATCAAGGAGGTGGAAGAGCTTCAGGATGTAGAAGAGATGAGAGGCTACCGGAACCTGGATTGGCCAACACTGAAGGGGGACATGTTGGCAAGATGGGGGAGGCGCAACTCCTGTTTTTGGGAAGGAAATTTCAAGCCGTCTGGGGAATCAGAATAAAAAGCAGGCATGGGAGGTGGGGTCCACTTACAAGTGGAATTGGATTACGCGGAGCTGTATTACAGGGCAGTGTGCGTTCTGGCCCCATCACCGGCAACCATCCCTTGGGCCAACAAACTTGAAGAGGTGGCAAGGGGCCTCAAGACCTATCTTTAGAGTATTCAGTGTCCTAGCGCGTCTGCGCCCTGGGTGCACACGTATGGGGACAGCAAAATTTTTTGGCAGCTGGGACATGAGGGTTGGACAATGGATTCAAACGGGGGACTAGTTTCCTTGGCGGAGGCAGGGTGCGTATTGGGGAAGCGGGTCTCGGCAGAACTTGTTCAGCCTGCTGATAGGAAGCAAGCGAGGACAAAGGAATGGGGAGCGGATACTCCATGCAGTTTGGGAACCAATGAACGGCGGATGGGTCTTGCAGAGAGGGAAGGAGTGGCGGCAGTGGGAACGGGCCAAGCGTTGGAAGATTGTAACCGGGGCTGGACCTCTTTGACGGCAGGGAGAATGCGTGCGGGATGGAAGGACATGGTGGTCGCAAGGAGGATGAAAGCGGAATGGAAGGATGAAGGGCGTGGGGAGTGCGGGACGGATCAACGGAGGACAGGCCTGTTGCCATCATGGCTAGCGGAGTTTTGGCGTTGGTGCAACGGACACTTGTGGCGGGGTGTCAGGTGCAGAACAGGGAAGGATTGGGCGCCAATTAGATGACTGGGAGAAAGGAAGTAGGGGTTACAAGGGCTTTATTGGCAGAAGGCGCATTGTAGAGACTCCTGTGGGATTATATAAAAAGTAGCAAATAGCTTTCTGGCAGTCTTTGAAGGGGAATTTAGTATTACTTCTACTCCTTTGGAGTACTAGTATATACTAAGAGTGGTTTTGAATTTCCTTCCCTTCTAGCGCTATAGTAATTCTGCAAATAATTTATTTAAATTAATGGCTGGATTCTTTGAGACTTAATATAGGTCTCAGATCAGACCTAGATTAATTATTAACTGTGATATTGGTAGTATTTGTTGAAGAGTAGACCAGATGTATTGGACTATTGGTTAATTTATTGATCAGATATGTTTGATCTTAACCAATACCCCAATATTAAAGGGTTCAAGGGTTTATCAAAGGGCTGGTTCAGGAGGGGGCCCAAGGATGGGTTTACCCACAGGGGGCTGGGTAGAGGAAAGGTTGGTAGTTTCTTTTTGTGGTGCTCTCTCTTTCTTTGTAAGTGTATTTATTAACTAATGAGTGGGGTTTCTTTAATATGGTGCTGAATATTTAGGTCACAGAAGAACCCTTATTCAAGCACCTGGTGGGTGGTTTGATTGCTTAGAGATGGGTAATAACTTGGTTTCTGATTTCTCTTTTCCTTTTATAACTGATTCACTACTAATATTTTATCTGGGTAGGTACCACAGATAGATGGGTTGATGGGGTGAGTAGGGGATGAGTTGGGTGAGTGGTGATACTGAGATGGGTGATGAGTTGGGTGAGTGGTGATACAACTTGGATAGGGCAGATAGGCCCTCCTTAAATAGAAAATCCTGCCCCCAGGGGTGCTCAAGGCTGCCCCTGAGGGTTCTCCCTGTTCTGGTGAGGAACAGTGAGCTACAATTACATGAGACATTTAAGCTGGTTGGAAAAGGCTTGTACAGTTACATGAGGCATTTCTGCTGGTTAGAAAAAGCTGGTACAGGGGTTTCATGCATGCACAGCCCTGCATAAACTGCTGTGAAGTTCAGATACAATGTATTCCTGTGCAGTACTGATGGTTGGTCTGGTGCTACTTGATTTTCCCTCCATGTGCTGCTGTTCATTCACTGGTGATTTTGTTTGGTGCCGCATGGTCTTGACTGCCTGCATATATTGCTGTGTAGTGCTGTGGGTTGTTGTTACTGGTGTTTTGTTTGGAATCACATGCTTCTGACTACATGAATTGCTGTGTGGTGCTGTGGTTGTTTTGTACTGCATGGTTCTGGTAGTTTGTTTGGTATCACATGCTTCTGTCTGCATAAATTGCTGTGTGGTGCTGAGGTTGTTTGGTACTGCATGGTCCTGGTAGTTTGTTTGGTATCACATGCTTCTGACTACATAAATTTCTGTGTGGTGCTGAGGTTGTTTTTTACTGCATGGTTCTTGTAGTTTGTTTGGTATCGCTTCCTCCTGCATATATTTCTCCTGTATACTTCTGCACAGCCTTCTGTATGTATGTTTGCTTATTTTTTTGGTCCTGGTTGAGACTGGTTCCACTTCCCCCTGCCTGTACTGTTCCTGTACACTTCTGCACAGCCTCCTTTATGTATATTTGCTTGCTTTCTGGGTGAGGTGATAGGAGCTGAACTAGCTGTACTGCCTCCTGTATCTGTATTGCTGTATTCTGGTTAGGGTGGCAGGGTTTGTGTATGGTCCTGGTATTGAGGGTAAGCTGTTAATGGCATTTATTTGAGAGTTTACAAGGTATATCTTGTGTCTTCTACAGAGATGTGACACCTGGTTGGGTATGAGTTTGCCACAGTTGGGGGTTTGTTGGACTGTATCTTCTAATCCCTGAGAGGTAGTGGGGTACTTTGGCTGAGTGACTATGGGTTATTTGTGATGTAGAATCCAATTCTGAGGTTAATTTGAGGGATTGAGCTGTTTTTACACTAGAAAAGTGAGTCTGATGGCCATAGGAAAGGTTTGGACTACTACAGCGTTGGGACGGACGTTTGGAGAATTGGCCGGTGGACACAACCTTTGTGAAATTGGTTGAGACTGTCAGCTGAGGACAGCAGCCAAGTTGGGGGGGAAGCTAGCGCAGGATGGGACGCAGGCGCAGCGCAAGCTGGGTCCATAAACGCAAGGACAAGCCCCGCAGTTGGGTAATGCAGGATGAGGAGCAGAGGCCCGGTGTGAGCAAAAAAAAAACTTTTTCTTTTTGGGTTTGGTTCCTTTCTCTGTCTTCTCTTTATCAGTTGTCTTCTCCTACAGCGTAATGGTTTTGGAGTATGCGTGGGACACGTACGGGACAGGTCTGATTTGATGAGGGGGTGTCCTAGCTGGTTCACAGCCGGAACAGCTAGACACCCCAGAGTGTTTGTTTCCTCAACTTCTTTTCCTCTCTTGAATGACTGTGTGCGCGCGCTGGTGGAGGGTGGTTGGGTTTTTTGCAGGTTGGGTACGGGGAACTATGTGGAAGTTTGGCTGGGGCAGTCCAGGTACCTTCCAGGGAACTTTGTTGGCTCAGGATGCGGGCGCAGATCTCATTCTCACCAGGACGTGGGCGTGGATCTCAATCTCACTCTTATTTTCACTTATGACGCGCGGATGCAGAACTTTCTTTAAAACTCACTTTGGATGGGGGGATGTTTCCACAGGACGACCTGCTGGGAAAGGAAGCGCGCGCAGAAGACGTGTATTTCTCTAATCAGGGGAAGCGCAGTACAATGAAAAACACGGAAAGAGGGAAGGGGGGAGAGGGGGGGCAATGTGCCTAAGCCATTTTCATCATTTCCTCCATTTCCTCCCGCGACAACACTAGTAAGGCCCGGAAAGATGCCAAGAGCTCCTGCCTGGATTCCAAGGATTGAGCGCCGGGGGTTTCTAGGAAGTCGCGGAGCATTGCGGTTGAACTTTCAGCAAAGATCTTGAATCTGGCCACCAGGAGTGCCAAAACAACGGGGATTTCCGGGATTCTGGGTGGGCTGGGGGGAGGTGGGAATGGTGAGGAGGGGGCCTCTGGAGGACCATCTGGGGGGCTCTTGTCCAAGTCTGACAAGTACCAAGAAGCGGGAGCCAGGGAAGGGGCTGGGGCAAGAGCCAGGGCAGGGGCTGGAGGAGGAGCCAGGGCAGGGGCCAGAGGAGGAGCCGGGGCAGGGACCGAAGTGGGAGCTGGAGGAGGAGCTGCGCAACGTCAAAGGATTTCATTGATACGGGGATCCCTTGTACCTTGGGTGACTCAAAAGCGGTCTGCCCAGAATTGCAAAGCCACCCGGTAAGCCGCAAAGTGGGGGAAAGCCTCCTTCTGGGGAGGTCCTGTGCGGCGGAGCGGTGAAGCGGAGTTGCCAATCAAGCTTGGGGGGACGGCAAAGGGGTGATCCGGGCGGAGTCCATGAGTCCTCCAAGATGGTTTCATTTTCTGATACCACAAATGGGTCCAGACAGGCCCTCTGGCGCAGGCAGGAAAGGCAACCGGATTGAGGGGGAGGCTGGGGCATTCCCTCACTAAGCAAGCAGCAGCAGTGGCCGCAACAGCAAGCGCTGCAGGCGCGTCAACCAGGAACAATCAAACACGAGTTCCCGTTCCGGGCGCAGAAATCACAGGGGATCATAGTTTCCGTGGAAGTTGGAAGGAGGGGCGGGGCTAGTAGCTGGGGTGGACTGGGAGCAGGGGGGGGGGGGGTCTGGTAGTACGGTAGGGTCAAGGTAGTGATGGAAGGACCTCTGGGGACAGAACTAAACTTGGGGGGGGATGTGGTGTTGTATTTATAACCTTGGATTGGGAGCTGCGTCACGGGCTGCACGCTCAGCAGTTGGGTAGGTCAGGCTCAGCATTTGGGGTGCGGGTTGTCTCAGCAGTGCCTGCTGTGGGCTCAGCATCAGAGGATGAGGGCTCAGTGGCAGGGATTGCGGGGCTTGGCACCAGGTGCGGGTTGGGCCTACTCTGGGGGGCACCGGGCCGCAACCGGCCCAGGGAACGCGGACCAAGTGATGGAGCCGGCCCAACCAAGCTTGCAAGTGGCTAGTCCAGAAGGTGAGGGCGGGGCAATCAGGGGTTATACATGCCGGGGAGGTTTGCGCAGGCATAAGCGCGGGTTGAACCATGGATTGCAGGATCTGCAGACGCGCGCGCAAAGATAAACCCAGGGGGCTGCAAGTAGGGCACGGCAGAGGGCTGTGCCATGAGAAGGAGAAACCAGACGTACGTGATATCAAAGGGGAGGGTTTCAGATGGGGTGGGTGGTACAGGGTAGGGTTAGGGTGGAGCTAGTGTTCTGTACTTGGGGTCATATTTCATCTATTGCATTGCTTAAGGTTGTACCTAGGTTAGGGTTGAGAGGGAGGACTCAAAAATACCTCACTCTCAACTCTGGGTTGGGTCATCATATATCATCATCACCAGACCACCAGGGAATGGTATGGGAGGGATTGGAAGGGAGGAATTTATCTTTTCATCACTCTCTCTATTCTTAAACTCATCGCATCCAATCTCCTTACAGACTCTTAGACCAATAACTTCCGAAACTTGAGGACAACATGGGGGGGTATCACCTCTCTTGTTTCCAAAGCGGCGGGCTCTGAGTTGGGCGGGGCGCAAGGGCCATGTCATGAGAAGGACAAACCTGGTGGACGTAATGGCATGCGGTTAATACAGATGGATATGGGGTATGGGATTTGGATCATGGGATGGGGTTGGAAGGATAGATTTGGGCTAGAGATCTGTACTTAGGGGTTGTATTTCATTATTGCTGTTTTCTTGCAGTTGTACCTAGGTTAGGGTTGAGGGGAAGGTTACTTAAACTGCACCCTCAACCCAGATGTGGAGGATTATTGCATATGCCATTGGATCATCATAGGTTTTGGAAGGATCTTTACTCTCATCTCTCTATCTCTCATTTGAATGGTGAACAGTTGCACTTGGGGTTTACAGATGCAAGGGATCAATAACTTCCAAACTTGGGAACCATTGAAGGCAAAGTCCTCTTCTGAATTCCATACCGGCCAAATCCTCCATATCCCAAAGTTACTCTTGTCCATGATGAATAGGAAAATGGTCTGGAAATTTTCCTTGCTTGTCGCGTGCTTGGAATCCGCAATATCCTCAAACCTTTCCAGGAAATGCCTGATATCTGGGGTGTTGAATTGGAGGTGCGGGAATTCCTGCGTCCTGAGCCATACCCAACGGGGAGCCTCAATTGCCTCTGAGGAATCCAAACAAGGAGGAGCAAAGCTGCCAGACCAAGCTATTGGTGGTGGAGGAGGAGTTGGCCCACTAGGTTTCAACCAAGTAGGGAATGATGGGGGAATGTTTGACCCTGCAGTAGTTGTTGGAAACATTGCACCCACCAATAGTTCTTCAATTGCTCCCGCATCTGTTTGGATAAAAGATCCAGCCTACCTTTTGTTTTATTCTTGAGTTCATTGGCCATCAGGAGATAACCATTAACCTTGGAGGAAGGAGGTTTGCCAACTTGTGTTTCATTGTTGGATCCAAAGCAAGTGAGGCACTAGGACAAAAGATTACCTCCTTGCCAGACCCCAAGATGTGGAAACAGAAGGGAGATACTCCCCTTAGTTGTCCTCAAGTTTGAAAGTTATTGGTCCAAGCGTCTGTAAGGAGGTTGGGGTTGATGAGTTTTATGAGAAAGGACAATTGTAGAGGGGAGAGAGGTAAAGAAATGATGATGTGTATTCCTTCCAATCCAGTCCAATGCTCTCTTTCCCAGATGATTATCCCAGAAGATTTATCCCCTACAACCTGGTGTTGAGAATAAGGTTTTTAAGTCCTCCCTCTCAAACCTAGCCTAAGTACAAGTGCAACAGAAAGCCTAGCAACAAATTTGAAGAAACAAAACCCTACAGCCCAGAACCCTAGCCCAACCCTACCCCAACATTCCACTCCCTCCAAAACCGTTACCCCTGTTGTTATGTATGTCTGGTTTGTCCTTCTCATTGTGTGGCCCTCTGCTGCTTCCTACTTGGATCCCCCTGCGTTTATCCATTGGCATGCGTCTGCAAATCCCGTGATCCACGGATTTGTCTGCACCTATGCTTGCGCAGACCTTCCTGGTGCATATAACCCCGCTATTTCCCCGCTCCTGCTTTGCCAACTAGCCACCCGCAAACTTGGTTGGGTTGGCTCAATCATGTGGTCTGTGTTGTCCAAGCGGGTTGCAAGCCCGCCATGCCTGGAGTAGGCCCAACCTTCACCCAGTTCTGAGCCCCACAATTCCTACTGCTGAGCCTGCAGCAGGCACTGCTGAGACAGCGCGCACCCCAAATGCTGAGCCCAACCTACCCAACTGCTGAGCGGGCAGCCCGCAACGCAGTTCCTGATTCAAGGTTATAAATACAACACCACAACAGATGATGCAGTATTTAGCCTTGAAACATGGGTGCGGGATAGATGGGCAGAGAAGAAACTGGCCGTGGTCCTATTCCTGGATGTACAGTCTGCATACCCCACAGTACACCCAGATAGGCTGGTTCATATGCTCAGGCACAAAGGGTGCCCTTTGTACCTATGGATAATTATTCAAGACTTCCTCAAGGGGCACAGGATCATCATGAGGTTGGATGATTATGTGTTGGGTACAAAACAAGTCCCCAGCGGATTACCACAGGGGTCCCTCCTCTCAGTGATCCTTTACATATTATATAATTTGGGTTTATTGCATCTATCCAATGAATACCCGGGAGATGAAGTGTCAATAGGATATGTTGATGATGTAGTTCACCTGAAAGCAGGATGTACCCTGGAGAAAGCCCTAGCTTGAATGAATCACATAGCGGAGCGCTCACTAGAATGGGGCAGAAAGCACGCAGTGGTTTTTGACAAACCAAAAATGGAGATAATGAGACTGTCCAAAGCAAGATCCCCCGAACCAACCCCTGCTTGTTTTGCCCTTGGCAAGGCACTGTTGAAGTTTTCAGAACACTTCAAGTGGCTGGGAATCACAATAGACACTAAAATGACATATCAGCATATCAGTAACATTCTCCCAAGAGGGCAGGCAACGCTACAAGCTCTAAGTTGCTTAGGCAACTTGCAATGGGGCTTAACAGAAGGCAACAGGGTAAAGCTTGTGGAGGCTGTGCTATTACCTAGACTGACCTATGCAACACATGCCTGGGCCCATGTGAGGAATACGTCCCGCATATGGGCAATAGCAAACTTGCTGGACAGAGCCTGTCCCAAGTTCACCAAAGGGGTTTTCCAAACCACAAATCAGAAATGGCTGTAGCGCAACTACACCCATGGACCAGTCCTGGAAGCCATCCTGAAGGCTGTGTTCTTATTCTTTACTAGGAAATTAACCTCATCTGGGGGATTGGCTGATATACAAAAAGACTTACTAACCCATTTACAGTTAGAACAGCCAGACAATTCTGCAATTGGGAAGATGTTATGCAGCAGCCACCTTAAATATTTTGTAGCCCAAGATGTAGAGACAATTGTGATCCAATTATCAGCTAAGTAACTCATGCCACCACCGGCTATAAGCTTTCACCACCTGAATTTATCCAAAGAGGAAGCTGTCAGAGCAACAAAGGCCATCATTAACCAAGTGGACAAGAAGAAAGGCCTAATCTTCACGGATGGCTCCTTCCACAAGAAGGAAGGGGGAGGGGCTGCCGCGCTATTACTTGACACTGATGACTCCATCCTCTTTACCACAGGGTGGGAAAGGATTCACTCCAATCACAAGTGCAAAATGTTTGGAATGATGGCAGCCTTCAAGGTCATTGAAAGGCTCATACCAAGAGGCTAAGACAAATTTAGTATATTCACAGATAACAAGGGAGCCATTCTCAGACTCATGAATCCCCTGGCAGCTAAGCCGGGACAATATTTATATGAAAAACTGATGACTGTGTGGTCTTGTTTAGGTCCTGGAACCCGTCTAGACATCTTCTGGTGCCCGGGTCACTCAGGAATTAGAGGAAAAGACATAGTGGACAAGGCAGCAGGCTTGGCGGTGACCTTGGGTGACCCGCTGCCCTTCACCTTTCATAGCAACCTCAGCAAGACCAGGAGGTTGATCCTGAGCAAGGCAATCATGCCAAAGCGCAGGCTAAGGAGTCGTATACCCAACATGGGCATCCAAGCGTCTGCAGTGCTAAGCCAGCTGGCTTCAGGCTGCTGCGGACTTAATGGCTATCTTTTTCAAATAAGGAGAGTTTCTGAACCCGTGCGCCCTAAGTGCAACTACCACAATGAAACTGTCACTCATTTCTTTCACTCCTGCCCAGCCTACTAACCTCAACGCGCGGCCCTAAAGCGGTGCTTCAGGAAGAAGAAAATCCAACACAATCCGAGTGATATCAGTTCCGCCCTGAAAATTTTGAAAGCCTGGCCAGCGTTGGAGACCTACGTACAATCAACAGGCCGTTTCACTGCCCTGGAAGATGAAGATGAAAGCTTAGACGCCCCAGAAAACAAAGAACCCACCCAGAAATAGCTCAGGGACCGGCAAACCTTGGCCCCCGAACCACCCATCACAGGAATCAGCTTGTCCACTATGATATTTGTACACTTCTGGTCGATTATCACCCATCACGGGATTATGCTTCTTCCTCCTTCTCTTCTTTTTCCTTTCTTCTTCTTCTCAATTGTTGCTATCAGATAATTTTGTAGACAGATGATGGGGCGGCACTGTAAGCCCCGTGAGTGTTGTATCATCCCACCCCGACACTTTGCATGTCTATAGTGGCCCGTGCGTAATGCAAATGCCCACTTTTTTTTTTTTTTAAAAAAAAAAAAAAGACCCCTCTCATCACATACATCAAACAGACTTCCCGGCTCCCTGCGACTTCTGGGGCCTACTACACCCCCAAGCAGCCCCCTCGGGAAGTCCCCAAGCAGCCCCCTCGGGAAGTCAACAGCTAAAAAGAAATCTGTGTCTCCCTCCTCTGTGCCTGTTCCTTCTCTCTCCTTTCTTCTCCTTATCTTTCCTTTCCGGCTGTTCTCTTTCCTTCTTCCTTTTGTGCTTCCTGCTCCTCCCGCTTTCCCAGTTTGTAATCTTTCGGCCATCACAACTCTTTCACAGTCTTGTCCCCCTTCAGATATATGGAATCGGGCTCTCCCGTCCCCCGACTGTTGTTTGCGTCGCGGCTCTCCGCTGCCCACGCCAGTTTTGAATATGCATAGTGCGCCATGTCAAAACTAACTGCACTTAAAAAAAAAAATCCATCATCTGTCGGGGATTTAACCGAGCAGTTCCCCGTACCCGAGCAAGCCAAGTCTATGCTTGGGTTTCGCCTGCTCAAGCCTAATCTTCGCATTCTCTACCGCCCCTCTGTCGCAATCCAACCATCGACTTCAACATGGCCAAATCCCTAAGATCAAAGAGTTGAGTGGCTTCTAATAATCCATATACATTCCTTTCTATAATAGACGTCCATGCACTCGTACGTCCACTTGCTAAGCTCAAGTCTTATTTTTGAATGAATCAGGCAAGCGCTCGTTCAGGGCAAAGAAAAGGACGTCGGCCACGTCTGACTATCAAAAAATTGAAACAGAGCGTCTCCAACGCTTATCTAGGAGGTTGATGCAGTCGGGTTCTAAAGACCATTCTGAAGACTCTTCCTCGATCGAAAAAATGCAAGTCGATCAGCCTCAGGAAAACGAGTCATCCTCATCGGAGCCCGGCAGGAAAGTTTCAACCCATGGACCCCGGATGAGCGGCCGAGAAGTATGGAAGGCCTTCAAACGAGGTTGGTTTCATTCATTTCCACCACCATTCCTTTCATTCTTTGTTGCATGTTTCCGAATTAGGGGTCATTGACGCACCTTGTTTGTCTCCACCTGTTTCTAAAACTTTTCAGGAATTCTAATTCGCCGAGCGCCCAGTACTACCGTGTGGCATCGTCGCTCTTCTGGCAAACCCCAGAGACGGAGATAAAGCTTCATGGCATTTTTTTCAGTTCATTGATGATAATTTCTAAACCACCCAGTGAAAAAGCCCAATTTAGTTGATCCTTTGCAACTCACAACTCCCCGAGACATGATTTGCCTAACCTGGTAGGATAACCGGTTACTACGTCGAAGACGCGATTGTCACCCTTATGTGCCATCCGTCTCTGCACGATACAACATCGAGTGAACATTCCTCTTTTAATATTTCAAGATTTGTAAGATGATGATACCTCAGTAGAAGAATCCAAGCCATTACCCGCGTAGAAGTGGAAAATTGGCTTAATTGCTGCCACAGCTTAGCTAAAAGAACGCAACCCAAGCGCATCATTTCGTTCGAAATTGGAAAAACTGTGGTTAAGGTAGCCTACAGGCAAGATGAGATCAAGAACTTCTCGCAGGTGGACGAGCGGACCGATTATTGCCCGGATTGTTAATACAGGCCAGTATGACCCAACACCGAAAATAATGATGATGAGACCACAAAAGAGCTTGGGTCGGGCTTGATATTGCATGATGACAACATCAATTGAGGGAACGAGATCCTTGGAAGTTGAATAAAGTTGGAAGAAAAATTCGGGCCCCATTGAAAGTACTCACAGAATTGCTACAAAAGGAAAGCCGATGTGGCTTGAAGATTTTACAGAAGCTAAAGGGGCTTGGAAAATTGCGAGACATTGAATGAGAGGCTGGTGTTCATGGTTGGGACATCGGATATGAGGAGAGTTGAGTGCATAAATTTCAGCGGTATAATGGAATTGCAGTGAAGTCCTCTTAGTCTTGGATGTTTACTTAGGCAAGCTACCGGGAAAGTACCTGGATACTTATTAGAACATCTTGGGGTGAGTATCGCCTTGTAAACTGCCTGATCTTCCAGCTTCAAGGACAATCAAAAATAAAAAAAGGATTGACTGTTTTTTGAGAGGAAAGCAATCAGATAAAGCACTTGATTCTGGATCCATGGGAAAGTAGATAATCAGATGGGAGTACATCAATCCCTAAAGATATCTTGATGAACATGTATCTCAACATCCAAAAAATATGGATATTTGAAAGAATAAAAATGAAACTGATGATTTTTGGAAAAAGTTGAAATTTTGGGTGTGGCTATTTTGATACCATCAAATTACTTATGGTACACCAATTTTGGCCTGATCCTACATGCCAAAGCAGGGCACATTTTTTTTTTTTAAAAAAAAAAGGCATGCCAGATGGGAGTGCACAACATTGCACACCTGCAAATTTGGCATGCAAACCTTCACATGCCAAGTTGCATAGTGTTCCTGGGTGGACACCAAGACAGGTCTCCACCACACAAGACAGGTTCTCCACCAGGGAATCAGTGGTGTGCACAATTTGGCACACCTATTTCTCCTGGTGTGCATAATCAAAAAATGCCATTTTTTGGCATGAATATTAAAAGAATAATGTTAAATTCACAACCCATTTTAATTTTTTACACAGCTCAAATGGGCCGTGTGGCACGCTACACAACTCTTATTGAGTAGTGTGGCCTCTACATGGCTCAATTGAGTCATTTAGCCCCCACAAAATGGTTTTTAGTTGTGTGGCACCGCACACAACTACATTTAAGTTGTGTGGGGTTGTGCATGGCTCAAATGTAGTTGTGTAGCATGCCAAAGGCCTACCAACCGTTGTGGTGGTCTTTTATAAATGCAAGTTGGAATAGGATGCATTCTGCGCGCTCAGCAGGAGCAGCGGGCTCAGCAGGGGAAGCACGCTCAGCAATGGGTGCGGCTTTGCTGCAGAAATTTGCGCTGCAGGCTCAGCAGCAGTCTACTTGGGCTCAGCATCTGGAGAAGTGGGATGGACAGATTGGATGGGATTGGATGGATTGCACGTGGATTGCGCGTTGCAAGACCAGGATCCGGATTGCGCGGATATATCTCAGATATCTGGAATGGCGCGTTGGGCAGATACGGACATGCGCGGGGGGCTCCAAGTTGGGCACAGCAAGAGGCCGCGTCATGAGAAGGACAAACCAGGTGGACGTAATGGCAGGCGGGTAATACGGATGGATATGGGATATGGGACATGGGATATGGGTTGTAGATTATGGGATGGGAAGGATATGGTTGAGGCTAGGGTTCTGTGCTTAGGGGTTGTATTTTATTATTCTTGCTTGTTTCTGGTTGTACTTAGGTTAGGTTTGAGGGGTAGGCTACTTAAGCCGCACCCTCAACCCGGATATCATGGAGAATTGTATCACAGGGAGGATCATTGGTTGCCATAGGTTTTGGAAGGATCTTTGCTCTAAATTCTCTATCTCTCAGTCAAAGGGTCAACAGTTGCACTCAGGGTTTACAGAAGCAAGGGATCAATAACTTCCAAACTTGGAACTATTAAAGGAGAAGTCCTCTTCTGTATTCCACATCTGGGGGTCTGGCCGGGAAGTAATATTTTGTTCCTTGTCTCTTGAAACTAGCAAGCCCAATGTCCCAGTACCACCCATCAACCGTTGCAGGGTCATCTAACCTTACCCCCACTCCTCTTCCTCCTCCTCCTCCTCCTCTGGCTTCTCCAAATCAACCCTCATCAGGGGTGGGATATGGTGTCCCCATTCCAACAATGGCGCGGACCACAAGCCAGTTTGCATCAGGCCGCGTGACTATCCTCAAATCTGGTTCAACACGGAGGACATTGAGCAATTCCTTGCGCAATAAAAAGGAATCACCAACACAGAAGGTGCAATGGGTTTGGATAAGGCTTGGCTTGTTTTCCTCTTCATCATGGACAAAGAGAAGCTTCAGGATGTGGAGGAGATGGAGGGGTATGAGGAACTTGAATGGCCAAAACTGAAGGCAGAAATCTTGGTGCAGTGGGGAAGGCGCAAACCTTGGTTTTGGGAAAGCAACTTCAAGCAAGCTGTGGCAGAAGCAAGAAAAAATGGCAGAGTCTGGACGCGGGCACAACTGGGGAACTACGTAGAAATGTTTGATTGGATCTATTGCTACCTGGTGAAGAACAAGGTAATATTGGGACAGATGGGCGCAATGAAGAGGGCATTTTTGGGAGGGCTCAGTCCCCCGCTCCGCAAGTGGGTGCAGGGGCACCTGTACAACAACAACTTGGTGAAGAGGTCATTGGATGGGAGTATTGCGCTTCTTCTGGACATCCTTGTCATTTGTTGCGCATTGGAGAGCAAGCTGGACTTGGAGAAACTGATGGAGGAAACAGCAAGGTTGTTCCCAACAGGGCCTAAGAATTCCGCTTCCCACACTCCAGCGGCACCAACGCAAGCTCTGGCTGCAGGCCCCTTGAAAACGGAACACGCTCAGGAAAACCAACTGACAACAAGCCCGGAGGTTAGTGAAATGATGGAATTGATGAAGGATCTACAGATCTTTCTGAGTCAAATGTTGTCTGGGTTGCACAATCCGCCTGCTCACCTTGGGGGAGCGCTTCCATTGTTGAATCTGCCTGCATTGCGGTTATGAAATTACTGCAGGGACAAGGGGCATTGGCGGTTGGGGTGTGATAAAATGACAAAGGACCTCAAGGCGGGATTGGTTTGAACTGTTGGAATGGGATTCATGTTCCCAATGGGCAATCAGATCTCCTCCAAACCTTGGAATCCAATGGTCATGGAGCAAGTGCACGCACAAGGACAGGAATCGGTGGTAACTGCTCAAGCTTTGCTGGGGATCATCACTGGTCCGGAGGTATGGCAGCCACCGCGCGTGGAAGCAGAAGTGAGGGTGTTATCAACAGAGGAGTTGGCAATGGTGGAAAGGATGGACGTGGATGCCAAGGAACAGGTAATGAGGGAAGCTGCTAAGCCAGTCGCATGCGTTCCAGAAACAGATGGACGTCCGGTGAATCCAGCGGGGAAGAAGAAGGCAGTGGAAATTGTGCACAGGTTAATGGGGAATGAAAAGACTATTCCCTTGACCTTGAAGGAGTTGGCAGCGGTGTTGCCGGTTGTGGTAGAAAAGACGGTTCAAGCGCTGAAGGATTGCAGGCACAATAGGATCCCTCCAAAGGTGCAACGGGTTAACTTGGCTCAGGATGACGCAGAGCGCAAGCTAGCGGGGATGAAATCAGTTTCAACTCCACTGGCTTATGTTTTGATGAAGATTTCTGGAAGGAAGGTGTGGGCGCTGGTGGATAGTGGTTCTATGGTGAAACTCCTTCTGTCTAGATTGGTTGATGAAATGGGATTGTTTTGGAAAAAATGCAGGATGGGGCTTTGCGTGCTTAACGGCAGGGCATTTTGCATGGATGGGGTTGTGGAGGAGGAAGAGGTTGAGGTTGCAAGGGTCTGTAAACCACTTTCTTTTCTATTGGTTGATTTTGGGGAGGCCATTTGAGGATGGCCATTAATTTTTGGGTTCCAAGCACAAATGACGTATGATCTGGGGACGGGGACGGAAGCTTTGACAGTGGAAGATTTGTCCAGTGGGAAATTTGAAACCACAATCTGCAATCAAGGGTTGGAAGAGTGGACGTGGGACTCCACGGGAGGAGTAGGAGGACGTGGTGGAAGTGGGGAAGAGGTGTGGGACGTGCAAGTTTGGAAGGCGGAAGCTTTTCAAGTCAAACAATTCTTTGCGCGGGGCTTGACTTCATTCAACAAGACAGCTGGTTCAGATAGCAAAGGGGAAAAAAACGCGGACCCTTCCTCCAAGGACAAGTCCGCGCGCGCGCCTTGCATCCGGAAAAGTAAACAAAAGCAGACCGCTGGGGACAGCAGCCAACTTGGGGGGGGGAAGGTTGGATGATTAGGGGATATGATTGGACTTGGTGAGGGGGTGATCTAGCCGGTTCACAGCCTGAATAACTAGACACCCCAGAATGTTTTTTTTCTTATTTTCTTCTCTCTGGATTGGCTTTTTGGATTATTGCTGGCTATGGATGGTTTCTTTTAGGTACGGGAATGGTGCAAAGCTGGGTCTGCAGACGCAAGGACAAGCCCTGCATCCGGATTCAAATGCATGGACAATTTCCAGGGGATGATACAGGGAACTAGGAAAGCGCGTTGCGCAGTACGGATGTGGGTCAAAGAGCAAGGCGGGGGCTTGGCAATGGGTTGGTGTTTAAAAAAAAAATTCCTTTTAAAGTTTTCTTGGTTATATTATAGATGGAAGGTGCAAATTGGCTTGGGTGGATTCTTTTTCTTTCTATCTCTCATGGATGTGCCCGCTTGGTTGTTTTTCTTTGTACTCTCTCCATTCTGTAGATGGTTACGGGGAACAGTGTGGCAGTTTTTCTGGGGCATTCCAGGTACCTTGAGCCAATACTTCTCACTCTCACGGATTCCTTACTCTTGCGGGTTGCTCTCAAAAGCATGGATCTTGCGCGTGGATGTTCTTTCTTACTCTCACCAGATACTCTCAGTGGCATGGATCCTTCTCACTCTTGCGGATCTTGTGCATGGCTCTTATTTCTCTCACAGTTCTCACAAAGGCCAAAGGCTACTAAAGATGGCGCGGAAAAAGTCCATATCTTTGCAAATGGGTGCAGGGATGAATACAAGATGGAATGAAGGGAAGAAGGAAGAAAGGGGGGCAATCCGCCTATGCCAGCCAAGTCCTCATCACATCCTCTGTGTCCGCGCAAGCCGCCGCCGCTAGGGATTGGAAAGCGGCCAGGACCTTGCGTCACCCATTGGCGGTGTGCACATAAGGAGCCAATAGGAACCGCCGGAGTAGTTTGTCCCCATTATTTACCATTGCATCAAACCTTGCCAAGGGGAGAGCTAGAACCAGGGGTATCTCCTGGATCTTGGGAGCCATGGCCAGAGGGGTTGCAGCGGCCGCGGGTTCTGGTGACAACTCAATCACCATGGGAGATGGCATGCACGCGGGCTCTGGTGATGACCTGGGAGCAGGTGATGGTGACAACAATGGTGGAGATGACGCCAGAGGAGGAGTTGGTCTTGGAGGAGTGAGAGGACACAGAGGTGGCGGAGGAGGAGCTGGCCTTGGTGGGGATGGAGAAGGCGTGGCCTGAAGGTTTGGAATCCTTGGGTCCATTGCGGGTAAATTCATCCAAACCTGTGCGGCCCACTTGTGGGTAGCATTCCAAGAGTCCGCAAAGTTTGCAAAATCCTGGCGCCTAGGAGGTCCAGCCTGAGTCATTGCTCTCACGCAATGGAGGATTGTGAGGGGCGCTTTGAAGGCAGTTGCAAGGCAAGCCAGGTGGATTCCACTCATTTGTTGAGATCTCCTTGTTGCTTGAGATCATGAAGGAGTTACAACGGGTCCTCTTGCGCGGGCAACCTTGGGGAGGGTCGCGCGACATTCCCTCCAACAGGGAGCAGCGGCGGTGTCTGGCTTGGAACTGGACACAGGAAAGCCATCCCAGAAGAATTTGGCACGGAAGGCCATTCTGGCTGCAGTAGGTACCCAACATGTTTGTTGAGGGGTGTCAGATGGGTTTTTTTTTCTTTTCTTTCTTTTGGTCCACTGAAGGGGTGCGGCTGGAGGTGGTATTGCTTGGGTATGGTGGGAGGCAGGTGAGATAGTGGTGGATCTCTGGGGACAGAACTCAAGTTGGGGGGATGTGGTGGTCTTTTATAGATGCAAGTTGGAATAGGCTGCGCCCTGTGCCCTCAGCAGCAGTGGTGGGCTCAGCAGGGGAAGCACTCTCAGAAATGGGTGCCGCTTTGCTGCAGCAAGTTGCGCTGCAGGCTCAGAAGCAGTTGACTTGGGCTCAGCATCTGGAGAAGCGGGATGGACGGATTGGATCAGATTGGATGGATTGCGCGCAGATTGCACATTGCAAGACGGGGATCTGGATTGTGCGGATATATCTTGGATATCTGGAATGGCGCGTTGGGCAGATACAGAAATGTGCAGGGGGCTCTGAGTTGGGTGCGGCGCAAGGCCGCGTCATGAGAAGGACAAACCAGGTGGACATAATGGCAGGCGGGTAATACAGATGGATATGGGATATGGGACATGGGATATGGGTTGTGGATTATGGGATGGGAAGTATAGGGTTGAGGCTAGGGTTCTGTGCTTAGGGGTTGTATTTCATAATTCTTGCTTTTTTCTGGTTTTACTTAGGTTGGGGTTGAGGGGTAGGCTACTTAAGCTGCACCCTCAACCTGGATATCATGGAGCATTGTATCACAGGGAGGATAATTGGTTGCCATAGTTTTTGGAAGGATCTTTACTCTCAATTCTCTATCTCTCAGTCAAAGGGTGAACAGTTGCACTCAGGGTTTACAGACACAAGGGATCAATAACTTCCAAACTTGAAACTATTAAAGGAGAAGTACTCTTCTGTATTCCAAACCGTTGTGGGCCAAAAAAAAAGTCAAAATAATAATAATAATAATAATAATAATAATAATAATAATAATAATAATAATAATAATAATAATAATAATAATAATAATAATAATAATAATAATAATAATAATAATAATAATAATAATAATAATAATAATAATAATAATAATAATAATAATAATAATAATAATAATAATAATAATAATAATAATAATAATAATAATAATAATAATAATAATAATAATAATAATAATAATAATAATAATAATAATAATAATAATAATAATAATAATAATAATAATAATAATAATAATAATAATAATAATAATAATAATAATAATAATAATAATAATAATAATAATAATAATAATAATAATAATAATAATAATAATAATAATAATAATAATAATAATAATAATAATAATAATAATAATAATAATAATAATAATAATAATAATAATAATAATAATAATAATAATAATAATAATAATAATAATAATAATAATAATAATAATAATAATAATAATAATAATAATAATAATAATAATAATAATAATAATAATAATAATAATAATAATAATAATAATAATAATAATAATAATAATAATAATAATAATAATAATAATAATAATAATAATAATAATAATAATAATAATAATAATAATAATAATAATAATAATAATAATAATAATAATAATAATAATAATAATAATAATAATAATAATAATAATAATAATAATAATAATAATAATAATAATAATAATAATAATAATAATAATAATAATAATAATAATAAAATAAATAAAAGAATGAAAAACTAAAATAAACAAATAATAATTGGTGGGACCCAGGACTCACCTGGGCCTAGTCTCATCCTTGCATGGGGGAGTTTAACTGGAAGAAATTCCCCCCCCTCTGTCTTCAAAAATCATATTGATTTTTTGTATTTGATTGTATCTTATTCAAACATCACATTGTATTGTATTTTATTTGATAGATGTATTGTATTTATCTATTTCCATTTTTTTATATTTTTTTTTTTGGTTACATTTTTTTGATTTTTTTCTAATTTTAAAATGTGTATTTTTCTTCATTCATACGGCAGTTCCAAACACACGCAACCCCCGGGGGCCTTATAACCCTGTACATGGGTCTAAATGGTTGTGCTTGGAACAACCCTTTGGAGTTGTGTATGGGCCCCCACAAGTCAAATGGGTTGTGTAGGGACCTACACAGCTCCCACAAAAATGGGGGTTGTGAATTCATCATCACCCATATTAAAAATTGGTAAAACTCCACCTTTTTTTTTGAAGTCTAATTTTGAATATTTGATTTATTTTTGGGGCCCAAAAAGAATTGGTCTAATCTAACATTTTTACTTTTCATCAGCCTTTGTGTGTCCAAAGAAAATGATAAAATTGATTTTTCCCAGCTCACAGGCCTGTTTTGCACAGATATGACAAGTTTTGACTTCCAGACATGCACATGCCACCTCAGGTGAGTGCCTCCCCTCATTCATTGTGGTGGCTATAAATGGACATGCTCAGCAGTGAACCTCAAGCAGCCAAGGGATGCAGAGGCCTCAAAACTTGGTGTTGATTCCTAGGGCCTTTGGAGACTCAAGCATGAAAAAAGCATCTCCAATGAAAGAAATCACAACTCCACACAAGGCAGGGATTTTTTTTTGCATGTGTCGTCAGGAATGTCTTGGGAATGATCCACAACTTTTGTTTGAATAGCAGATTACTATTGGGTGGAAAATAAGGAAATCTGAAGCAGATTTTGAGCTCCAGGAAAACTTTGGTTTTAGTTTTTGAGAAGAGGCACTATGGGTTATAGAATTAGTATGCAATAAGTCAAATTTTCTATTGGCCAAAAGACTGACTATGGGGTATGGGATGTATCATTGATTGGGCTGGCAATTTCTGGGACAACAGAGTGGTAAAGTTGAGGAGATTGGCATGCAGAAGGTTGAAGGGGATTCAAATGTGGAGGCATGTTGAGGAAGATAAACTAGTATGCCATTGGAGATCAAAAAAATAGAGTGAATGGTACATGAAGAAGGATTGGGGCTAGGTGTATCATGAGGAGGATTTCACCATGAAAAAACAATGATCACTTGGTGACAAGTGATCATTGTTTTTTCATGGTGTTTGGTGTAATCAATTTCAGAGGGGCATAGAAAGAAATTAAAAGGTGTGATGAGTGCAGAGGAATTAATGATTTAGTTCCTAATATATCTCATTTGAGAATTGAATACAAGGGAAATTTTTTAAATAGGTTTCATGGAATAATAAAATCATCAACTGTGGAAAGTAGATATCATACCATTTTATTATTATGAAGTCATTATTGTAGAGTGTGTGTCATTGAGGAGCTCATCATCTTTTTGAAAGGAATTTAAAAAGTATCTTAGTTGCATAGGATGGTCTTCAGAGCTTGGAAAAGAGGATATTACTCTTATATTTTGGTTTACTTAGGTTAGCTTAAAAAAATTCAGCTGTTTTATTTTGCAAAATTTTGGTAATGATTGGTAAAATTGGGGAGATTGAGAAGGGAGGGCTCCCAATTCACTTTATTGGAACATAATGCACATCCTTCATCAACTCCTGTATGTTTTTATCTAGGAGTGGTGGGGAATTCTACTTTTGAGGAACGAATTAGTCCAAAAGGAACTGGAGCAAAGATCTTTCCATAAGATCATGCAGGTTTTTGATTCAGTTTGGAGTAAATTTATTGCTTTCTTTAAAAATTTTGGAAGGCTTAAGATATCAAAGTGGACACATAAATATGGACTGGTTTCAAAAAGGCTCATCTACATCCCAGATTAAAAGGACTTTCAGATATCATGGAAATGGAGAGGTACCAAAAGCAGGATGAAATTTTGTAAAAGTGGGGAAAGTGGGAGCAGTGGTTCTTGGAGGTGTATTGGGCATGTTTGGTGGTGGAAAGGGTGGAGGCAGTGGGTGTGATAAACTGGCTTGACTTTGGAACCTACTGTTACCCTTTTGAGTGGATCATGTAATATCTGTGCCAAAACAACATCCTAGTGAAGAAAACTGGTTCAGCTAAGTGGTTAACTATTAAATGCAGAACTTTGGAAAAGCATCCACCAAAAAATTTATGAAAATGAGCTAACACAGCTATTGAAAAACAGAGATGTGTTGATATTACTGAATATAAAAAATATCAATGCAGTCATAATTAGGGAATTAGAGCTAATGGAGCTCAAAAACAAAGGACTCTCAAATATTCCTGTAGCCTGGGGAGTACCCTTGAAAAATCAGGTGGCTCTTCCTGTAAAACCCAAAGAAACTGTGGAGGTAACAGAGGTATTTAAAAAATTAAAAATATTTCTCCAAAAGGCATCAGAGAAACCAGTGGCTCCACTGGGGTGGGTTGGAGAAACCTTTTGAAAACAAAGGTACTTTTAATGCAGGAAAAAGGGGCACATAAAAAAGGATTTCCCTTCTTTAACAGAGGACTTCAATAATCTGTTAGTTTTGATGGACCATGCAGATTACTGAACTGTAGTGGTAAAGAAGGGAAAATGAACTCTGAGAGTGCCTTTGTTTTGGGATATTTTGTGGAATGCTTCTTCTGCTAAAAAGGAAACAATGTTTTTGGTAGGTTCTGCCTTCTTTAAGGTGCATTTGGAAAATTTGAAATTCTCTGCAGAGGTAATATTTGTAAAAGCAGGTGAGAGGATAGAAAGGATAGAGGAAAGTATGGAAATTGCAATTATAAATAATCCAAGGATCAAGAAGGTATTAGTGATGTTGAATCCAGGAGGATTTTGGAATAAAGAAGTGGAAATTTCAAGTATAATTGGAAGATTTCAAAACCTGGTTATGTTTTTTCTTCAATATATGGTATCAATATTTCCAATCACAGAGGAGGAGATGATGGAAGTTTTCCAAAATGAGGAAAGTGTGAAGGGGGAACCCCCAAAATCCAAGGAGGCTAACTGGAAAAGGGTTTTTTATCTTAATGCAGAGGACTTGGAAGGTCACCTGGCATAGTATTCAATCTTGTGTGAGATGGTTTATGTAGAGATGAAGGTAGGGAGGGAATGGTTCTGGGACATGGTGGATAGTGGGTTAAAGGTCAATGTATTTCTGTCCCACAGAGAAAAAATTGGTAGGGGAATTTTCTGGAAAAAATAAAAAATTGATTTTTAGACTCTTGGAGTTTTTTACTGTGAAGTGCAAGGATTGGTAGTTAGGGATCCAGAAGAATTAGCCAGGGTAATGACTCCATTATTGTCCCTGGTAAAAAAGGAGTTGGAGATAGTTCCAGGTAGTATGTTCCTTTTTTATTTCTGTTCCTCAATTAGTTACCAAATGGATACACACAAGGAACTATTTTCCATGGAATATTTAAAGCAAAAATGGTTTGAAACAACCATCTGTCATTTTGAGAGCAGAGAATGGGCAGGGTAGGTAGGAGAACTGAAGGAGGGGGATATTTCTAGGTAAATACCTCTGGATTGTTTTTGAGAGTTGACCAGATTTAATGTGAGGGGATGACTCTGTCCATTTTCAGTTGTTCAGCTTTGGAGGAGCAGAAGTGGAGGGTGGTGAGTAGTTATGGGATCAGGTTGACAAGTATATTGATAGGGGTAGGACTAGGGATCCTAAGTTCAGGTATAGGAATTAAATTGATTCCTTCATCTTGTGCATCAACAATGTCAGTCAGCAAAATTCTCTATGATTGTACCAACTTTTTGATAATTGCAGAGTTTTTTCAGATTGACAATGGGTTATATTGGAGAAGATGGGGGAAGAAAGGTTGTTTGAGGAATATTTGTGTGGCTGGAAATAGAAGCCAGTGAAAAATAATTTCCAACCATAAAACAAACCAATGCCACAAGGAATAAATCAACCCTAGTGGGCAATAAAAGTGGCATGGGATCCTTATGATATTCCACTTTCTCTGAAGCCACCTGAATTTTTTCAAACCAAAATCATAACAGAGGAACATAGGACAGGACTGAAATTTGGAACAGAAGGATTTTAAATTGAGAATAAGGTTAATTTTATGAAATAAATTTTCAGGCTGTGGGAAACAGCAATAGTTTGCTTCCTGGAGGAGCAGGGTCTCCTCAAATTTAAAATTTGGTATCCTTACCATATTCCAATGGTGGAGCATGAACCTTGGAAGCTCAAGCCAATTTCGGTTCCAGAATAAATGCAAGAGCAATTCATGGATTTGGTGCAGAGAAAGTTGCATTTTTGAATTTATCAGAATTTGTGTTCCAACTTATCTAGTAAAATATTTGTTGTGCTTAAGCAGGATGAAAAATTCAAATAATTTTTCATGATCTGCAAAATTTAAATTCTTTAATGTTCTGGGATGCAGGGCTTCTTCAAAAGGTGGAGGAATTTGTCAAGAATATGAATGATAGTGTATGTAAGGCATTATTAGATTTTATGGGAGGGTAAAATCAACAGGAAATTCACCTGGATTCCCACAGGCTTATGGATTTTTAGATTTGGTTTGGAAGGCTTCATTTGAACTGGATCAATTGGGGGGAACTAAGCACAGATGATGTGGATTCTTCAAGAAAAAATCCCCAATTCATTAAAAATTGCTATCAATGAAATGGGGAACAAGGGTCCAAAAATGAACTATGCAGGGGAAAAGGTTGCAGAGGATCAAGCAAACTGCAGCTTTGTGAGAAATATGAAGAATAATCTGGAGAAGGTTTAATTCCAGATCAATTAAATTAGCTTTGATATGTCAGGGAAAAATCTTGTGTTTTGTTTTCCAGAATTGGAATTATTGGCGAAAAAATTATTTGCAAAATGCCAGAAGATCACAGGGGCCAAGTTTGACATGGTAATTGAATGGCAAACCCTAAAAATAGTGTCCCATGTTGAAAGGTTTCTGGGCTTGTGCAGGTCTGTTGAGATGTTTATAAAGTTGTTGGAAGAAGCATCAAGTAATTTACAGAAGTTTATCAGGAAGGGGGAAGAGTGGGAATTAATTCAGAAGTGAAACAAGGAATTTAGCAAATTGAAGGAAATTTTTGGGTGTTGGATCTGGCTGAAAGACTGGGATTACAGAAATGGAGAGGTAAGGCTGGCACTGGATTCTAAAAATTTTGAGGTGTGAGGGGTAATTTCTCAGGAGTAAAAGGTAAGGAAAAGCCAGAAATATACAAATTTGTGACAATCTCAGAGGTTTAATTGTGTTACTCCCATCTAAGCTAGAGTTTTGCAGGGTAAAAACAACATTCCAAAGGCTAAAAAACTTACTTTTGGGGTTTGGATTTGTGTTTTTGGTTGATTCAGATGCGCTAGATAGGATGATAAACTCTCCAAGATTACCAAATTATCCTATGAAAAGATGGATCAACTAATTAAATTTGTTCAAATTGACAGTTGAGAATGTTCCAAGGAAGGCCTTTAAAGTGCAGGATGCATTTTCTTCGTATCCAGAGGTCAGGAGGGTGGTTGAAAAATATTTATATTTGTAGCAGAGGATACTGATAGTGGAGGAATTAACTGCAGAAAAAATACAATTTACCACTCTGGCAGTTTGGGAATTTTCATGCACTGGAAGAGTATATTTGGATTTTGAAGCTTCCAGGAAGATTGCTGGAGATTTTTGTCAAGTGGAAGGTTCAAAATTTTTTTTAAAGGAGGGGAAGTGAGGGATAAAGGCTTCACCATTAATTGGTTTTTGGTAAATAAGAGGGAGCATCTGGAAATATTGTTGCAGAGATTTCACGATGAATTAGGCCATCAAGGAAAATTAGAGACTTAGTATTGAATGCAGACTTGGTTCTGGTGTCCATGCTAGATAATATGATGTGTGATTGGGTTTGGAGCTGAAATTTATTTCAGAAAAGGATTAAAAAGCTTTCAAGTGAGGTAGGTCTTCAAATGGGCAAGGAAAAACAGTTTGGAAGGGTGTTTTTGGAATTTTTCTGCTTCAAAGAGGGTAATTTTTCATACCTTTTTGCTGCTTGGGAAGATTTTTTCAGATGAGTAGAGGCACAGACTTTGGTGAAGTTTTCTGCAGAAAAATTCAGGTATTTATTGGATGAGGATTCGTTTGCAATGTCTGGATTTTTGCATCTGTTAACTGTGTTTGGGGTTCAGGGTTCTGGAGGTAATTCAAGAAAATGAGAAATCCTTGCAGATCCATGTTGGGCAGTTCATGAAATACTACCTTTAGGAGGCAAGAGTTATTGAGAGGAATGATCAGCCTCTCAAAAATGCAATTTTAATTATTTTTGAATAGGTTGCAGATAAGTGGCAGAAGTTTCTTCTGGTGGTTATCTTTGTGGATGGGCTCTCAGTCAAGCAAGGTATGGGTTAATCTGTTGAGGTCCACTGAGGCAGCAGTGAATGGATGCAGAAGGATACTGATTTCAGTGAGGGACAAGCTTCAAGGAAAGATGAAAAAATGACAAAAGAAAACATACCTGGCTCAGAAGTGAAGGGAAGCAGAAGGATGAGAAAGGGGGGTCCTTCTGTATCCTGGAGGCTGCCCCAAGTATATTACAAGGGGTGTGACATGTGAATGAAAGGTGGGAGGCACACAGTGAGAGGATTGAAACCTCTTAATCCCAAAATAATATGCAATAAATTTACTCTATGGGCAGCAGCTAAATAAATTATAAAGGCCAAAAAAAGTAATTAAAAATCCAGGGAGGAAATTGAATTTTTCAAATTGTTTGGTTTTTTGATGGAATTTTTTAAGGTAAAAGATGACATCCAAAAATTCTGTGAAAAATGTTAAAAAGCTCTTTAATAGTTTTTTTTCAATTTTCAAAGTTTGAAACAACCAAAAAACTTAGATAAAATGGCAAACATAAGGATCCAAATTTCCAATGAGAAAATTGAATTTTTCAAAACTTTTGCTTTTTTGATGTAAATGTTTAAGGTAAAATAACACATCCAAAAATTCTGAAAAAAAATGAATTCTGTTTAACTGTTTTTTCAACTTTTCAATAGATTTAATCACCCAAAAAATGAAATAAAAAGGAAAATAAAAGGATTCAAATAGCCAAAGAGAAATTTGATTTTTTTTTTCATTTTTTGTGTTTCTTTTGAAGGAATTTTTTAAAGTGAAAGTATACATCAAAAAAATATTGTATTGGTACTTAAGCTTGAAAAAATTGCATTTTTTTGTTTTTAATTTAATCAATTTTTTCCCAAGGTAATCTTGCGGTTTTTAACCAAGTTTTGTTTCAATCCTCCCTCCCAGATTTTTCCCCCCTACCCCCCATTTTTTTTTTTTTGGATCCTCCAATTGGACCCATTTTTTTTCAGCCTCCAGTCCAACAAATATCCCCAGTTTGAAATCCACCCATCCATCCAAAAATTATTTATCAACCATTTCCAGCACCATCATCCCATCAGTAAGTTCTCCATTCCTTGTTCTTCCTAATAAACCATCTGTTAAAGTAACTGACTGCTTTTTGGTTTTGGTTTTGTTTTGTTTTGTTGGGGGGGGGATTCATGATTTCATGATTAGTTTCATACTTCCTCCTCCTCTTTTTGCAATACCAATTCCTTTTGATTTCCAATCTCTTCAGTATCAGGATGAGCATTATTCTTGTCAACAAAAAAATGTGTCATCCTCATCAGGGCCCTTATCCTCCTCTGTCTCTCTCTGCCTATGCATATTTTCCTCTCTTCTACTTTGACTTCCTTGGCATACATTACTCCACCAAGATTGCATCATCCCTATTATATGTAATAAAACTCAATTTCAACAAAAGAAGCATTGATCTTGGAAATCTGGACAACAATTTGAAAGTGTGTCTGTGTCTGGTCCCTGCCCCTTGATGCACCCGCAAGTTCTGCCCAAATGGATGAGCTGAGGTGCATAGTGTGGGCTAGAATGCAGAAATCAGATCATCTTGACCCAATCTCCCATTCTATTTCTCTCTCTTCAAGAAAAAGTAGAGATAGAACAAGAGAAGATTGTTTATTGTTACAAGAGTAGGGGATATTGAGCATGAACAAAGGATTGTAACCGGGTTGTGAGTCAATGATAAAAATGGATCATTGATCATTTTTTGTGTATTGCAGGGGGAGGGGTTGAAGGCATTGAAAGGATCCATGATATCATTGAGTTACAGATGAGAAATGATCTTGATACAGGTCTTGCACAATGGGCTGACAAAATCGTAAAAAAGATGACCAATGAACTAAAGTTGAATACAGATGGGGATTTCAGATAGAAAGAAACCTTGATGGGGCTGTTGTAAGCTGTGCTATGCCCACTGAGTTTTATCTTGGCAGGACAAAAAAACAAAGACAGCATTGACACATAACCAGATCTGCAATGGCAAAGGACTGCTCTCCAGCCAGTTCAATGACTCAAGCCAAAAAAAAAAAGATTAAATGTGACCCTGAACATGTTTGGGAAAATGGAATGGAAACTTCCTTAGAAATTCAAAAAATCAAATCCACCTTTCAGGGCCTCATCTTATTCTTGGTGAAATTCTGTGTTGATGAATGATTTTTTCTGGTTCTTCTGTCAGGCCTTGAATTTCTATTTCCCCCCCCCCTCCAATAAAACAAAACAAAACCAAAAACAAAAATTAGTCAGTTACTTGAAGAGATGGTTTACCAGGAAGAAAAAGGAATGGAAAACTTACTGATGGGATGATGGTGTTGGCAACGGTTAATAAATAATTTTTGGATGGATGGGTGGATGGAAAACTGGGGGATATTGGTTGGACTGGAGGCTGAAAAAAATGGGTCCAATTGGAGGATCCCAAAAAAAGAAAAAATTGGGGATAGGGGAGGGAAAATCTGGGAGGGGGAATTGAATCAAAATGGGTTAAAAATCCCAAGATCAAACTGGGGAAAAAATGGATCAAATTAAAAAAGCACAACAAAAGGTTTGCAATGTTTCCAAGCTTAATTAAAAATACAATATGAAGATTTTTTTCAAAGCTCTTTGAATTTTGGTTGAAATTTATGGGAGCTGAAATAACCAAAAAAAATCAAAATAGCCAAAATCAGGATCCAAAAACCCATGCAAAATTTGTTTTTATGGAATTTTTTCATTTTTTGATTGCATTCTTGAAGGGGTTCTAATGCCTCCAAAATTACCAAAGATTTTTGGTGGGGGTTTAAGAACCCCTGCTATGGGGCTACGGAGTGATAATTCAAAAAAAATTAATTCTTGAGACTTGCGTGAAATGAAGTATTTTTGCATGAAATATCAAAGGGGCGCAACCATTAAAAAAATCAAAATGGGTGAAATAAAGGGTTTGATGCGTGAGAAAATAATGCCCAATTGAAAAATTAAGAAATTATAAAATTATAAAATTATAAAATTATAAAATTATAAAATTAAAAAATTAAAAAATTAAAAATTAAAAAATTAAAAAGGGTGATGTTAAATTCATGGCTCCAACCTTGTGTTAGTTGTGTAGGGCCCTACACGGCTCAAATGAGCCAGGGGGGCCCCAAGACGACTACAAAGGGACATTTCAAACACGCGCAACCCCCGGGGGGCCATTTAGGAGCCGTGTTTGGGGGTGCACAACCCCCCAGAAGTCGTGCCAGAATTTTGGGTACCCCCTGGACCACACTTGGGTTCTGTCAACCCAAATTTGGGATTAACACATACTGTTTGGGACTGTTGTTCCACACCTAGCAATCCCAAAGAGAAATTAAACTGAAACCCAAGTGAAATTAAAGTGAAAAATCAAATCATAAATCATATAAAAATCTGCAAACAATTCTTTCTTAACTCAAAAGTGAGCAAACTTTTTTTGATCAATTGAAAGTTGGATTAAATGCTGAAGTATACCATTGCATTTTTTTGCATGGGAACAGTGGCAAGCCCTCCTTCTTCTGACATGGCTGCGTGGAAGTTCTACATTTATAGTGCCATCAACAAAGCTTTGGAAAAAGAAAAAAAGGATTTGGGTAATGAAAAATTGGAAGCCCCAATTGCATCCACATCAAGGGTGACAATTGAAGAACAAAAAGATTCACAAATGGACATGACCCCTGGTGGTGATTAACATTTTATGTTACTGGTCTTTGCTGTATTTAATTTGATTGAACCTGATGGAGTGCACTCCATCAATATAACTATGTAACTATGGAAGATCCCATTCACCCACCTCCCTTGAGAGATTTTACTACTAGGGTAGAGGCACAAAACTATTCTCAAAAATTGAAAATGAAGCATGGTGATGCCTTCACAGTTTTTAATTAAAAGCATGACCATTATGTGGATTTAGCCTGTGATAGACATGGTTCATATTCAGGAAATCTTCTCAACAAACAGTCTAGACAAACTCACACAAGGAAGGTTGTGTGCAAGTTTTTAATCCATGCAAGTCGCACAAAGGAAGACCCCTTGTGGCACCTCTCCTACCAAGAAACCCAACATAACCATCAACCATCTGAACATCCCTCTGGGAATCCTCTACTGAGGAGAATCTTGGGGGTGGCCTTAGACAATCTAGTAGAAGGCATGAATGATGGGCTCAATAAGTTACAACTAAAGAGAAAATCAAGCAAGATTGATGGGCAGGATTATGTTGATGAACAAACAATCTATAACACTAAGTGGAAGGTAATGCTTGCAGAACTAAAGGAAAAAGTGTTATGGAGGTACTCTATGAACAGCTTGAAGAAATAAGTGGATTTCACCAGTCAGAGTTAAGTGGAGAGGGTCACTTGGAGGCCCTGTACTTAGCACATCCACAGGCAGTAAAGCTTTTAAAACAATTCCATCATATTTCTATGTTGGATTGTACTTATAAAACAAATAAGTACAAAACCCTACTATTGAATGTTGTAGTAATGACAGCCTATTGGAAAAATTTCACAAAAGCTCTTGTTTCTATAACAAAAGAAACGTTTGAGTTCTACAGTTGGTCTGTAAATGCATTAAAGGATTTGGCTGATGATCCTGAGAGACTTCCAAAAGTCTTTGTGAAGGACCGTGAAAAAGCTCTGATTTGTGCCATTGAAACTAGTTTTCCAGAGTCATCAATACAATGTTGCACTTTGCACTTGTCTAAAAACATACAAGCAAACTGTAAAGTGCCCTTTGTTAATGACGTTGAAGGATGAGAAAGCTTTATGAATCTGTTGGAAAGGTATGGGGCCTCAAAGACCAAGGAGGAGGCAGAGGTCAATGATGCAGAACTCAGAGTAGGTCAAAATCACTGCTTCTTATTTTTCCTAGTTTTGGGTTCTGACCTTTTGACTTGTATAGTGTTTCTTGAAAGACTATGAGGATTTACTTGAGTATATGGAAAATAAAATTTTCCCTATCAAAGAGACATTTGTAACAGCATGGACTTGTATAAACCCAGATTTTGGAAAAAAAAAACATCTTGGGTTGAAGGGGCCCATGCAAATCTCAAATAATTCTTGCAAACTATTTGGGAAACCTGTTGGATGTTTGGAAAATCCTTGACAGAAAATTTTTGAATTGAATTAAATCAGTTCATGCATCACTTTATAAATCTCAAGTTAAGTTAGGGACAATTCTTCCACCTGAACTTTTACCATTGGGTTTACGAATTGACTTTAGAGGTAATCAATATTGTTAGGGAACAATTCAAGAAGGTCAAATGTGATCATGATGGCAAAGTCTGCACCAAGTCATATTTCAAGACTATGGGTTTGCCCTGGTCCCACCAAATAGGTGAAATTCTAGCATTTCGAGGATCTGTGGTAACCAAAGATGTTCATCCTCAGTGGAGTTTGAACTATGACCCTTGCAGTTCTTGTTCTTTAAGTTGGCTTAAGTTGGATTATTCAAATCACTATGTGATGAATGCTTTTTGATTAATGAATCCTAATTAACTAATGGTTGATCCTTTTCAATTTTTCCAGTGCAATGTCAATGGAATGCTAAACATTACTCAGTTACGTGAAAAAGTCAATGAAATGATCTTGGAATCTCCAGATCATGAGAAAAGCGGACTATTGAAGTATATCATTCAGAAGATTAAAAAATATTGATCAAAGCCAAGACTTGAACCTAAAGTCTTACAATCAAGTAGGGGCAGGCCAAAATTGAAAGATACGCGGCAAGAATCATCTCAGTTTGAGATTGTTGAAAAAAAACTCAATTGGGAAGAAAAAACTAGAAGGGCTCCAAACAAGAAAAGACGAAAGATTGTAAGCCTTTTCTTTTGGTATATGTTCATTTTTTTGGTTTAATGAACTTAGTTAATAACTAATGATGAATTGTTAGTCAAAGTTGGAAGAATCTGAATATGAATTTCATAGTTTGGAGGAAGAGACTGAAAGTGAATCAGGATCACTTCATTTTGAATCAGAATCCTCTCCAGAGGAAGATAAAATGCAGCAAAGCTCAACCAGAAGCTCATCTTTTGTGAGTTTTCATTTCATTGATCCAATTAAAGAAATGAATACTAAGTTAGTTTTAATGATAGCAACCAAACTTGAAATACCTCAATAAAATATCCAAGAAATTCCATAAGTTCTTGGGTGAGGTTTTGGATCCAATTGGAGATGGGAATTGCAAATTTAGAGTCATTGCTAAATATCTGGTAATGAAGAACATTGTTGGTTTAAATTTAGGAAGGAAATTATTGAAACATTATAGAAACATAAAGCATGCTACATTAATATTCTAGGTGGTTCAAAGGAGGTTGAAAATATTAAAAAAAATACTTGATTTTGAAGACATCAATGAAAACATTCCCTCCTCAAAATGGCTGGCTAAATTGGACATAGGTCAAATTGTAGCAGACCCATATTCCAAACCTATATGTTTCATTTCATTGGAGTAATGTGATACTTATACTACAATGAAAAATGGTGTTACTGATCAATCAGATCCAATTTTCATTTCCTTTGTAAACAATAACCACTTGGTTTCATTATTACTTGAGGGAGAAACAATTCCAATCCTGCCCATTGTAGCAAAACCACGTTCCTTGATTTCTAAAAAAGCCTCTGGTTGGGTTGATCATCTCAAAGATCAACTGCAAATGTATTCTAGATTGTAATAGACTTTGACTTCATTTCATCATTGTTTTTCATTTAAATTGTAATTCTAATCCAGCTAACAAGTTATATCAACATAAAGGGTTATCACATTTTGAACATCATTATTTTGAGTGTCTTGAGTTAACATCATTATATTGAGTTTTTTAAATGAGATTTTAATGGTATTTCAGTTATACTTGTGTTGGGCTGATTCCATCAAAAGCTTAACTTATGTGAAGCTTGGGATGGGATCAGCTTAACACAAGTTGAACTTGTTTTTTTTTGATGTTTTTAGTTTAGGGCTGGTCAAAAGACTTGTATTTTTTTGGGCACTTTTACTTTAGGGCTGGTCAAAAGACTTCTTAAATTTCTGAGCCCTTTTACTTTAGGGCTAGTCAAGTTGAAATTAATTTAGGGCTTGTCAAGTTACTTGTCTTTTTTTTGGTGTTTTTACTTTAGGTCTTGTCAAGTTAATTGTCCTTTTTTTGGTGTTTTTAGCTTAGGGCTAGTCCAGTTACTTGTACTTTTTTGGGTCTTTTTACTTTAGGGCTAGTCCATTGGATAGTACCTTTTTTTGTTTTGGATTTATTTATTTATTTATTTATTTTTTAACCAAAAAATGAACATTCTTTAATTTTTTGGTTTATTTCTATTTTTTTGGAAGGTTTATTTAGTTTAACGGTTGTGTTGGTACCCTTTCATTCATTTTACTTTTTTTTTTTGCTCACTTCGGTCCGGTGCCGTGTGGGATGCCACACGACTACACTCAAGCCGTGTACAACTATTTATTATTTATTATTTATTATTTATTATTTATTATTTATTATTTATTATTTATTATTTATTATTTATTATTTATTATTTATTATTTATTATTTATTATTTATTATTTATTATTTATTATTTATTATTTATTATTTATTATT